>ML677463.1:593800-655176 GCA_007922305.1 Dermatemys mawii | reverse complement strand
TCTATCTATCTATCTATCTATCTATCTATCTATCTATCTATCTATCTATCTATCTATCTATCTATCTATCTATCTATCATATGCATTAAGTACAAATAATATAACAGCTATGTAGCCTAAATTGGCCTATACCATGTTCTCTTACGCTAACTATCCCATAACACCTAAGATACACCTTGTAGTATCTAAATTTTACTGTAGCAGTACATAGGGAGTTATATTCCTTCTTCTTTGGGATATATTCACTCATATATCCCAAAGGAAAAGGACAAAACATATAATTGTTCCACCCACATACAAACCTAGGAGATGCCTTCACATTCTTAGGTACCTGAAATGCACATGTTCCTAACAAAGAGATGAGAGGTAAACCATGGTACCTGAAGAACAAGTGAGAAAGCTGGTTGGAGAAATCTAGTTTCAGATGGTGGACACTGTTCCTTGGACTTATAAACAGGTTGGGTTTAAAAAGATGGCTGTAGGGGTGTACTTTTGGGAACACACCTTCTGCATAAAGTAAATGTAACATCACTGCACAAGATGGCTTTCCAGAGACTTCTGGAATCTTCTTCCTATACTGTATTATTAGCTTATAGCAATAAACCTGAATAGCATAGGTTATATGGTCTCTTGAGTGTATTTTATAATGAACCAAAGTGTGGTCAAGCAATTGCATATACAATTTATCAACACATGGTACTTGCTGTGGCCAAGAATGGCCTAATGGGATCCCAGCTGGGAGGACACAATAGGAACATAGATATTCTAGAGTTTTCATTTCAGCATCCCACAAGGTTAAGGTTAAACTCCCCACGACCCATTTGTAATATGCCACTAGTGATTAAACTGGCTTGCATCAGAAATTATACTGTTCAAATTTTAATTTTTTCTTGTTTGCATGTTGGCTATATTGCTATTGTTCCTTTTCTCTTATATTTTAATCTTTAACACCATCCTGAAAATCTGCTTTGCTGAGGGGAAGCATAAAGGCTTTTACACCTGCATTTCCCATCTCATTGCCCTTTGGATGTATTTCCATTGACTATTTAAGACCCAAATCCACTTACTCACCGGACAAGGACACTCTGCTTTCATGTATAGAGTGGGGTGTGTGTGTGTGTAGTCTGCCCGTTCAACGATAACGTTTTCATGCTCTCTCTCTTTCTGGAGTGACTATGAAGTCCAAAGTGTGACTCGCACACTCGTGAACATATTGGGCAGATAAAGTCATTGGTTAGTGTCTTGGTAGCTATTGCAGTAGTATGACACTTATCCCTGACAGCTAGTAATTATTTACATCCTCTTCAAAAGCTTGGAAAGGTCTGAGTGTTGTGTGCTGCCCTGCTGATCTGTTTAATGGAGACTTTTCAAGGTCATCTGGTTTTGTTGCACCAAGTGTATACTGTTCTTGATATTGTCTTTGTAGCACTTTCTCGGGGGGCCTTGAATCTGGTGTTCTGATGTGTCCAAACCTGTGTACTTGGGCTTTTATCAGCACCTCTGACAGTAGCCGACGCCAGGTGCTTCAGAGGCAATGGCCAGAGCAGGCAATCAAGTGATCTATCCCTGCGTTGTCTTCTGAAGTTTGGTGCTTGTTCCAGGGGCTAGCTGTCATCCCTGACACCCTGCAGGGAAGGAGCCTTGGAGTTTGTGCTGAAGCGTGTGGCTGGGACTCGGACCCCTTCCCCAAATCTAGGTAGCCCCCCTCTCCCCTATTACAGGCTGTGTTTTGCTTAAGGTTACAGAGCCCTTGCCTTTTTTTGCCTGTTGTCTGGGAAGGAGGCCAGCTGCATGCAATTAGCTCAAGCAGGAGAGTGCTCGCTTTGCATGCAAGAGGTAGTGGGGTCAATGCCCACTTTCTCTGAGCAATTAACTAAGGGCTTCTAATGAATATGTCTGAGTAAGCTGCTCAGCCCATCTTGTTTTCTCATTTTGGCCTCTCCAACCTGAGCCCTCCGCCAAAAGAGCAGAAGCCACCCTCTCCATACAGCACATAGAGTAGCCAGCATAGGGCTTGAACCTATGACTTTGGCATTATTAGCACCATGCGCCAACCAGCTGAGCTAGGTGGCCTACATTAAGCAATACTTGCCTGACCCTTTTGGAAGGAGTCACTGGCTGGTGCAGGGATGGTATGGGCCCTAGTATGACATGGTTCCATCAAGAAGCTTGTAGGCAAGGTAGAGGAGCTAGCTCAAGTGATGGAGTGCTCACTTTGCCTGTGAGAGGCAACTGGTTCATTGACTGCATTCTCAAAGCAGTTAACTAAAGGCTCCTGATGTACATGGTGGGAGCATGCACCAGCCAGCTGACTTTTGGCCTTGCTGTCTGTAGCAGTCAAGCCAAAAATCAAAAGCCATCCTCCCCAGGCCCATAGCCCTGCCATGGGCTCCTTTGCACCATCTTGCCTCCGTTAGTGCCGCACTCTGAGCAGCTGACCTAGGCAGGCCCCGGAAAGCTTCTCAGGGTGTTCCCCCGGTGTGGGCTCGGATGCGAAAAGCGCCTGGAAGTTCATGGGCCATTGCGCGAAGTGTGAAGAGCAGGCGTAGTGACGGGGCTGTAGCTTTCCAGCTCGTCTCAATTTGAGCAGCTTTCCATTCTCCCCTGTGTGTAATGTTCCTCCCACCGGATTCATGTGTGGAACTGTACAGTTCTGGCAGGGTGGCCATTTGGAAATCTTGTTTTTTTGGATGGGGAGCCTTAGGACTGTTTGGGTGTTTCAGCTTGTGTGCGTTTTCCCCTTTGGAGTCGTTTGGAAGGTTAGCCGGAAGAGGAGTCTTTTTCACCAGCAAGTTGGCTTTCTGCACATGTAGGGCCCCTGGAAGTCAAGTTTAGCTGCGTCAATGCATCTGAAAGGGGTTTCTACGGTGCCTCAATAACCTGTGCTAAACTCTCGCTGTGTGTGCGTTTGGCTTCCGCTAGGTAGAGTCCCCTGTCTGTGTCTTCCTGGTGTCCCAATGATGGGTACTGTGCAGCCAGCAGAATTTGGGAGAAAAGGGGTAGAAGGGACAGCAACTCAAATGATGGTGCCCCTAGGCAGAGTGCTTCTCCCACCCTGAGCTCTGGTCTCCAGTGTGGGCTTGGGGAGCTGCCTGTGGTCCAGGGAACTCCCAAGCTCATCCTGCAAAGGCCGACTCTGAAGCCTCTCCCCTAGCTTGGGGTGCCAAGTATTAATTCTTCCTCTGTGGCTTGGGCTGGAGGGCATGATCTGCTCTCAGGTACATTTGGGTGGGGATGCTAGCCAGCAAGAATTCAGGCCCTCAGAGGGTGAGCCAGCAGCCCTGCCATTTTGCTTCCTGGGCCCCCAGCTTAAGCCTCATCTCCTAAGAGTTAGGAAGGGTAGCTGGCCAGGCTTATCTCTTCTCCTACCATCCTAGGTCCCTTTCAGCCAGTAAGCAGAGAGGTTAGGAAAGGAGTTGGCCAGACCCTTACCCTGCCAGTGCTGGCTGGTTCCTTCCCCAACCAGGGCTCTTGTCTGCTCCCTGCAAGCTACTCAGCTCATCTCATTTTTGCCTCTCTAAGCCCTAGCCCTCAGGGTGGAAACTACCCTTCCCTTCCAGCACATAGAGTGGCCAGCACAGGGCTTGAACCCATGACCTTGGTGTTATTAGCACCATGCTCTCACCAGCTGAACTAGCTGGCTCACAGGAAAGAGTTGTTTGACCATTTTTGAAGGAGTCACCAGGGGGCACAGGGACAGTGTGGGCTCCAGTATAACATGGTTTGATCAAGTAAATCACAGGCAAGATAGGGGAATTAGCTCAAATTGTAGAGTGCTTGCTTCTCCTGTGAAAGGCAGCAGAATCAATATCTGTATTCTCTAGAGGCAAGGAAGCACCCATATCCACTTTTCCAAGCAATTGGATCTGGGGTGCATCCCTGTCGTTTTATATTTATCTGCCTGTTTGAAGATGGGTATTTCTAATTGTCAGGCTATGTTCTGCACACTTGCACAGGAGTAGGAGACCATAGCTGTTCCTTTTTCCAATGACATCTTGTCAGTTGTTGTTGTCTTTACCTGCTCTTGCACTGAAATTTCCTAAGATGATTAGTTTGTCATTTTCTGTTGTTGACTTGATGAGACAGTTGAGATCAGAGGAGAACCGTTCCTTAGCATCATCAGGGCTTGTTAAGGTGGGCACATATGCACACTGATGAGGTTAGCAAATCACGACTTATTTAGTGGTAACCAGAGTTTCATGAGTCTTTCGTTGATGCCTATTGGATAGTCTTCAAGACATCGCAAGAGTTTGGTCTTGTTGGCAATTCCCACTCCATGGATTCTATCTTTGTGTGGTTCTTTTCCCTTCCAGAAGAAGGTGTAACTCCTGGCTGGTTCTGTAATGATACCCTCATCTATCAATCTAGTTTCACTGAGTGCTGCAATGTCAGTGTCAGAATGGGCTAGCTCTTTCGAATCAAGAGGTATTGTCTTTGTTTATCATAGTCCTGATGTTCCCAGCTGCAGTCTTGTGGGCTTTTCTAGTTGTCTTTGGTGTTTGACTGTACTGAGGATGATCTGCTAGCTGCAGTAAGCTGACTGGATTTGATTTGGGCAATGTTTGAGGCACCTTTTCTAGCCCCTTGCCTTCCAAAGGGAGAGCAATGCAATCCTAAAAAGGGCTGCTTTGTCACCTGAGGTGTTGCTGAGCTTCCCTGCTGCCCTTGGATCAGGGATGGGTGACCAATGTCCCAGGCCACCTGCATACAGGCTTGTGGCTATGATGGCCAGTAATTATCTTCGCCTGTTGCTTGGCCGCTCCCTCATCACCACAGGACTTTTGAAGAGGGATGTGCATGAATAATGTGTGCCTGGGGTTGATTAAAATGGGAGAGCCGTGCACTGAGACAATCCCATTCTCTCGGCTGCTGAAGCTTGGCCTAGTGGCACAAAGATTGTTACATCTGGAGCCTTCTTTAGCTGCAGTGGATAGCCATGACTTCTGTAGTGCCCCGTCATGACTTCTGCCTTCCACAATATGTTGCTGCACTGCTTTTCAAGCCACTGGACCAAGATACAGTCTCTTCCGCCTTGGCTACCGGAACAGTCTTCATATGCTTGGGAGGGCAATCCCTAAACCACTGTCAGTTTCCACACTTCTGGTTTCCCTCACCTGGTTTAGTCCCTCTGCCAACATGGCTTACTGGGGCATGGCCACTGTGGCATTCTTACTGTTACTTGGAGCCACAGGTGAGAGCTGGGTGTACACTGCGGATCGGAGAGGAAAAGAAACACTCAAGGAGTACAGCAGTTTGAATCACTCAGAGGTACTATCTCTTCCATACTTACCATACCATGGTGACTCCCATGCTAAACGCTATGGTTTACAGCCTGAGAAACAAGGCCATGCAAATGACCATGCAATGGTTCATGCAAATGTTAGATGTTATTATATAGTATAAGCCACTATTATTAGCAGTGTGAATCGGAAGCACTAGAGGATGCATCTGGTGTGAGACTTTGGTCCATATGTGGAAGTTTTGTGTAGGTTGGTTTCAATTAAAGGTTGGCAAATTGTGCAAGGGAGTCTAAACTAGTGCAATTTACACAAAAAGGTACAGAGGAAGGAGTAAATTAGAGAGTATGTGTTTGTCTCCAGCCCTAAGCCCCCTCCCCAAATCCCCATCCCTGGCCCTGCCTCAGGTCTTGAACCCCAAGCCAGAGTCCTCACCCTCCTGTACCCCAACCCTCTGCCCCAGCCTTGAGCCCCCTACCACACCCCAGATACCTCAGTCTCACTCCCACCACAATTTTCATGATTATTTGGGGGGTCTGACTCATGATTTTTGAATGCCTGGGGTGGGGCATATTGAATTGGGTTTGATCCTGTGCTCACTGAAATCAGTGGCTTTTTGTTGACATAAGAACATAAGAAAGGCCGTACTGGGTCAGACCAAAGGTCCATCTAGCCCAGTATCCTGTCTACCTACAGTGGCCAATGCCAGGTGCCCCAGAGTGAGTGAACCTAACAGGTAAAGATCAGGTGATCTCTCTCCTGCCATCCGTCACCCCCCTCTGACAAACAGAGGCTAGGGACACCATTCCTTACCCAGCCTGGCTAACAGCCATTAATGGACTTAACTTCCATGAATTTATCCAGTTCTCTTTTAAATCCTGTTATATTCCTAGCCCTCACAACCTCCTCAGGCAAGGAGTTCCACAGGTTGACTGTGTGCTGTGTGAAGAACTTCCTTTTATTTGTTTTAAACCTGCTGCCCACTAATTTCAATGGGTGGCCCCTAGTTCTTCTACTATGGGAACAAGTAAATAACTTTTCCTTATTCACTTTCTCCATGCCACTCATAATTTTATATACCTCTATCATATCCCCCCCTTAGTCTCCTCTTTTCCAAGCTAAAAAGTCCTAGCCTCTTTAATCTCTCCTCATACGGGACCCGTTCCAATCCCCTAATCATTTTAGTTGCCCTTCTCTGAACCTTTTCTAATGCCAGTATATCCTTTTTGAGATGAGGAGACCACATTTGTACACAGTATTTAAGATGTGGGCGTACCATGGATTTGTATAAGGGCAATAAGATACTCTCCATCTTATTTTCTATCCCTTTGTTAATGATTCCTAACATCCTGTTTGCTTTTTTGACTGCCGCTGCACACTGCATGGACATCTTCAGAGAACTATCTCCGAGATCTTTTTCCTGATTAGTTGTAGCTAAATTAGCCCCCATCGTATTGTACGTATAGTTGGGGTTATTTTTTCCAACGTGCATTACTTTACATTTATCCACATTAAATTTAATTTGCCATTTTGTTGCCCAGTCACTTAGTTTTGTGAGATCTTTTTGAAGTTCTTCACAGTCTGCTTGGGTCTTAACTATCTTGAGCAGTTTAGTATCATCTGCAAACTTTGCCACCTCACTGTTTACCCCTTCCTCCATATCATTGATGAATAAGTTGAATAGGATACAACTTCACTGACTGAGACTGTACCACTGACACAGTCTCAATTTTGTAGTATGCAGCAACTTTACAAATGGTTTACCACAGGAAGTAAAAAGCTAACCCCCAAGTGGACTTTAGGATGACACACAGTAAGTAATAATCTGAGCTAGCATTTGATCAGGCCTCCAGATCTAATTTAAAAGCTCTTTCATAAATGTGCCAAAGGATTTTCAATGATCATTCTTGTGTCAGGAGTACTAAGCTGAGGCGCACAATTACTCAATACCCCTTGTGACGGAGTCAGACCAGAAGGATATAGGAGAGTGCTGGAAGGCAGGTATATTAGTCTCAGGATGTGCAGGTCCCTGTTCCCTGGCTAGCCAAACAAAGGCTACTCCAGGCCAATCAAGACACTTGGGGCCAATTAAGAACCTTCTAGAAAGGAGTAGAAACAGCTAGCCTAATTGGGACACCTGAAGCCAATCAGGGACTGGCTGAAACCAGATAAAAACCTCCCAGTTAGTCAGGTGGGTGTGGGTGTCAGGAGCTGTGGAAGGAAGTTATGCTGTTGGTGAGACTGAGTGTTGGACAACATATCATACTGAAGGAAGAAGGCCCTGAAGTAAGGGTGAAGTGGAGTTTGAAGAAGCGGGGACTGCTGTTGGGAAGTAGCCCAGGGAATTGTATTGTGTTTTGTGCCTAAAAGGTCAGCCATCTTAGCTGATACTATTAGGGTCCCTGGGCTGGAGTCCAGAGTAGAGGGCGGGCCCGGGCTCCCTCCTTTTCCATCTTCCATACTGGCCTGTGATGAAGGTAACTCACTAGGTGGTGACTCTTGCCAATTATACTGAGAAAGGGAGGTCACTCTGGGGCCTAGATGAGTTTCTGAGGCCCCTAAATCTGCCAGGAAGCGCAGGACCCACAAGTACAGACTTGGAGCTTTGTCACACCCTATTTTCATTTTTTCCTAAAACAGCAGCTGCATAGGATCCATTAGCACCAATCTGAGCTGGTGGAGTCAGTACTGACGTAGAGGGAAGAGCTTCTTCTACTGCAGGGGTCAGCAACCTTTCAGAAGTGGTGTGCTGAGTCTTCATTTATTCACTCTAATTTAAGGTTTTGCATGCCGGTGATACATTTTAACGTTTTTAGAAGGTCTCTTTCTGTAAGTCTATAGTATATAACTAAACTATTGTTGTATGTAAAGTAAATACAGTTTTTAAAATGTTTAAGAATCTTCATTTAAAATTAAATGAAAATGCAGAGCCCCCAAGACCGGTGGCCAGGTCCCGGGCAGTGTGAGTGCCAAAAAAATTAGCTCGTGTGCCACCTTCGGCACCCGTGCCATAGGTTGCCTACCCGTTCTACTGAGTCAAACGCACCACTCCCTGCAGCACAGCAAGCCAAAGTATCACACTGACCTGAACTTTACGACTGCAGTGGGGTCAGCATTAACTCAGAGGGAAGAGCACCACTTATTGAATCATCCACCCCACGCAGCGTGTGGGCACCACCTAAATGTCTCTCATGCAAATGCTGCTCCAGCCCAACTCTGCTTAAATTGTGAGATATAGTGGGGCAAAAGGTACAAACTATGTATGTTGTACAGTGAGCCTAAACTAAGGCGATTATTTCGTCATCTTTACATCTCAGAGAGAGATACAGCTGAGATTAGTGACTCTCAAATGGCACGGAGCAGGGAGTCAGTACTGTAAAGATAATGAGCTCAGAGAGGCATTCAGAAGTTACAATGGTGACTATCAGCGTGAACTCCCTGGAAATGTCTGGTTATGGTCGGAAGGCCATAGTGGGCACAATGGAAAGTATCTGGTTTGAAGTATCTGCACAGTAGAGACAATCTTAGAGGCTGTCTGGGCTTACTGTTGGTTATTTATTTAAAAAATTTCCAAAGTTCACTTCACAAGATTTCTTTGATCATGTACAAAATTAATCAAACACTGTGCAATGCTTTGATCAATGTCCAGAAAAACAATGACCTCCACTTCTCCCACTGTAACTTATACAATAAACTTCACAGCCTGTGTGTCACTTCCTAACGAATAGAATTTTCCCTTACTATGTTAGAAATATAATGAAGGAAATTAATTCACAAAAGAAGACCTGGCATTTGAACTGCTTTTATTAGACCATACTGGTGCATTTGAAAAGAGCCTTGCAATCAAGTTAATGTCATTCCTCCCAAACCTAAGGTGGCAGTCTCCCCTTTGCTCTGTTCTCACTTAACAGGGACAGGAGCAGGGGCAATCCTTCTCTTGATGGCTCTCCTGCCAGTCTTCTTCTTTGAAGGTAAAGCCACAGGCTGATTTAAGGGCAGGACCCCACCCTGAGAGATAGTGACACCTCCCAGCAGTCTCTTGAGCTCCGCGTCGCTGTGGATGGCCAGCTGCAAGTGCCGTGGGGAAATCCGACGCTTCTTGCTGCGTGCAGCGACTTCCCCAGCAATATCCACAATCTCGTGAGTCAGGTATTGAAGCACCGCAGCCATATATACTGGGGCTCCAGCTCCAACCCGGCCTGCAAACTGTCCTTTGCGGAGCAGTCTGTCTATGCGACTGACAGAGAACAGCAGCCCAGCCCGGGAAGAGCGGGTGATTTTGGCCTTAGCGTCCTTTGGGTTTGAGGTCTCACTAGAGTGCTCAGACTCAGATTCAGACTCAGTCTCAGACATCTTGTAGACTGCTGCTGTTCCAGCAACACTTAGCTTGACTTTCTTAGTTTTCTTTTGTTTTCTGTGCTTGGTTTACCTGAGTCTTTACTCAGGAATTTGCCTGCCTAGCTTTTTCTTTACTTGCTTGACTTCAGTGGATGTTTCCTTGCTTGGCTCCGTTTGCCTGTATCTTTCTTTGATTGACTTGCCTGGCTCTCTTTCCTTCAGCTCCTGGCTCTGTCCACTTGGTTTTCTCTCTCTTATTTTGCCTTCTTTGATTTCTTTCTGGCCTGGCCTGATTATGACTGGCCTGACAAAGTGTGGCTTGGCTAAGCCACCTCTTGAAATCACCACAGATATGCACTGACCCTGTCTAAGCCTGCAGCCTTTTATAACCTCAGTGCAGACAGAGGAAACTTACTTTCTGATTGGTTGTCTGGGAACCAATGGGATGCTACTTCATTTGTTACCCAAGCCAGAGGGGATATGTCATCCTTTTATGACATCATTCCCATTGATTCTCCGCTTGTGTTCGATTTTTAGTCACTGATATCTGCTGTTAGCAAAACTCAGGGTGTAAAACTTTTATTTTCCTATACTATTAACTTTTGTTTAATCTTTGAAATTATCGAATAGCTGTCAGGCAAAGAGGAAGCTACCTATTTCCATCAGCAATTAACACACTTTCCTAAACTGAAATATCAAAGACAGCAGCCCAGTTTATTTTGAACTCAAAAGCATAGCAGCCTGGTCTAATTTTTTTTTCCTCTCATAACCTCCCTCCAAACAGCCACAAATTCAAATCCTTCCTACTACCCTAAAAGAAATAATATGTTTCCTTCTCATCCACAAGAGGAACTTCCTTTCTGTAAAAAAGTCAAACATACCCAAGCCTCTCAAAATCATATAGACCTAAGAAAATCCTAATAATACCTTCTGAAGGTAAATGGTAGTAGAGATACTGACTTATAGTTCAGTGATAGCGGAGATACTGTCTTATAATATATGTACTCTTTTATACATATATATGATCATATTTTTCTCTTTGTTGCATGGACGTAAATCAACAGTAAGACAAGGCAATTTTTTTTCAGCAAATAGTTTTATTTATTGAAAAAATGCCGTTTTGGGCCAATCAAAGCTGCTTGTGAATTCAGGGCAAATTTGTTGAAAAAAATTTGACAGGAAAAAAAATTAGTAAAAAAAAAAAATTCATTTCTGACTTTTTTTCAGAAT
The DNA here is from genome assembly GCA_007922305.1 of Dermatemys mawii. Classification (NCBI taxonomy): domain Eukaryota; kingdom Metazoa; phylum Chordata; order Testudines; family Dermatemydidae; genus Dermatemys; species Dermatemys mawii. Next base: position 644,371 of record ML677463.1, on the reverse strand, counting down.
GACGTTTTGTTTAGAAATTTATTTTCCACTAAAAACAAATGCCTACAACCACAATCCCAAAGTATAAAAACTCCCCGAAATGAAACAAAGCATTTCATTGTGGGTGGAAGAAACCTTTTCCTTTAACCAGAAACATTTCTTTTTTACTTTTTATTTTTTCCCTTTGGCTACCAAACTGAAAAATCAGTTATTCACTCAGCTCTAATTAGGAATAACTCCATGGGCCGAAACAGATTTTAAACTGTAAGTGACAGCAGTATCTAGTTCGCTATTCACAATGGACACTGTTTTGCCACTCTTGCTGACGCTGAGTCATGCCTTTACTGCACAAGGAGTTCCATTGCCATCAGTGGGACTAACTGTGTAGTAAGATACCGTTCAAGTTAGGGGATGGCAGAATCAAGCCCTCACACCCTTACTTACTAATGGAAGTTTTGTCCATTCTTTGCGGGAACTGATATACTTAAACGCCATGAAAAAGTGAAATTAGAATTTGCTTTTATCTCCTCAACATGGCTGAATGTCATAAACAAAATCTGAAAGTATTGAACGAGGTCCTGACTCTAGAGTTATTACTCATGGAAGGAATGCTCACTCATGCCTCCAATGGGACTATATAGGAGAATAAGGGTTACATACATGAGTAAGGACATTTAGGAATATGATCCCATAACAGCATGAAATAGGCTTTGGTTACATTTTGAAAATTAGATGCCTTAAATTAGGTACCTAAATAACTTCTAAGTGGCCTGATTGGAAGAGGAGCTGAGCACCCAAAGCTCCTGTTGATTTCACTAGGAGTCTTGAGTGCTCAGCACCTGTGGAAATCAGGTCACTTTTAGTTAGCTGCTTAAAAATGGGTTTAGGTGCTGAAATTCAGGCATCCTAAAGCTTGAAAATATTGGCCAGTGTCTCTGGAGCCCTGAACTTGGTGATGCTCCCTGTCTCTCAGAGCACCCTCATGGCACCCAAGCCCATGGTAAAGGTTCTTTGCCATTCCAGAGACCCAAGTGTTCACCATTGGTCACTGTCAGGTTTGATTAGCCACTTCTCTTGTTCTTCAGCTATTTTCTGAGACTGGTTTAAAATCAGCATCTGGAGAGAACCCCTCACGTGGCCCTCCCTCCACTCCGGAAAAGGTCTTTATTTCAATACACAGTTGGAACAACTAGCAGTCTAGCTTTATGACACAAATGTACCCCTCCAAGATGTTTATACTAACATCATATAACCAAAGGAGAAGTTTCACACACGACAAAACCGTGTGGCATTTAGCACTATCAAATCTGACTCCGAGTGGCTGGTGAGTTAGGCTGTCACATCAATGAAGAAGAATGAGCTGGTCTGGGATGGTCATTATGGCAGAATATGTCTCAATGGGTTGAGTTCTCCCATCAGCCACAGGGATGAATTGGGCTGCTTTATAGTGGATCAATTACCAGGCATTTTTCTCTGAAATCTGAAGCCCTGAGCTGAAGCCCCACAGCTGGAGCCTAGGAGAATGGGGGGTTAAGTCCACCCTTGGAGCCCTGTGGGGGAGAGGGGCTCAAGCTTGGCAGTGGAGACACTGACTGAAGCCGGGGTGAAGCCTGCAGCCTGAGCCTCTGGTTGAACCAGAGGAGCCGGACTGAAGCCCACCCCCGGAATCCCATGGCTGAAGTGGGAGCAGTGTGGAAGGGAGGAACTTCAGCCCGCCCACTGAGCTCCTGGGCCCTGCAGGGAGAGGCTGCTGCTGTTTTGCCCTCTGCTCCATCTCTTCCCAGAAGGCTGTTGTGGCTGCAGGAAAACCCCCTGATGGTCACATACAGCCATGGTGGCCACATTTGAGAAACACCGGAGTTGCTATGTGGACCTTGCAGCTTGGACTGGAGCTCAGGCTCTGAAGCCTGGGGGAGCTGCAACATCTACACAGCTATTATTAGTGTGTTAGCATGAGCCCCCTCACACAAATCTGTCGGCCTAAGCTCAGAGACTTGTTCCCAGCTGCAGAGTAGAAACGCAAAGGGCTGGGTTACTTAGTCCCTCTCAGAATCAGGAAACTTGTGAGACAGCTGGTGGAGGAACTGGGCTTTAGAAGATCATAAACGAATAAGGAACTGGCCTGATGCATTTAGTGCTCCACAACAGAGACGTAATCAGGGCCAGATTCTGGCTAGCACAAACCCTTACACATTAAACATTCTATATTCATTTTGGTGTTTGTATATTGCAGAGGGAAGGGGGAGGAGAGGAAAAGGAGCTGTAAGCGTAGTCGATTTGTGATCAATCATTTTCACACCTACTAACAAAACCACTTTACCCTTTCGGTTATATATTGTTACATTTATGCCATTACCATTTACAATGTATGCATTTTCCATGAAAATTCAACTACATTTTCACTGATCAATTTCTATTATTTTGAATAATTATTACATATAATTGACACTCAGTATCAGTTTTCCCTTTAAAAAGGTGATCAAAGTTTATGTGAACCCCCCAAGTATTTAATAATTTCAGAAGGCCTGGTTCTAATATCACTTATACTGTATAAATCTGATATTACTCTAAACAAGTTCATGGTTTTATAATGGGGTAACTAAAAAAGAACAACCACAAAAAAGAACAAAACAAAAATAAAAACCAGTCCCATAGGGTTTATCCTTCATGTGTGATGAATTAAATTTTTCTATCATGAGTTTGTTCTTTTCTGTGTTTTCACAAAGCATGTAATATACATCAACTTCACTATGGGGAAAATGTTGCTAATCTTCAGTCCATTGGGGAAATGCCTCAACAACAAAAATCACCTCCCAGAATCTACACCATTTAGACAATTTCTGATGTAAATTTCTTAATGAAATGATTGAGTTCTATCTTTAAAGGCTTTTGTACCATATTATCAATGCGGCTACCTGACCAACTGAATGATCCCTTAAAATTGTAGGATAGCAAAAGAGGAAATTAATTCACAAAGAAGACTTGGCATTTTAACTGCTTTTATTAGACCATACTGGTGCATTTGAAAAGAGCCTTGCAATCAAGTTAATGTCATTTCTCCCAAACCTAAGGTGGCAGTCTCCCCTTTGCTCTGTTCTCACTTAACAGGGACAGGAGTAGGGGCAATCCTTCTCTTGATTGCTCTTCTGCCAGTCTTCTTCTTTGAAGGTAAAGCCACAGGCTGATTTAAGGGCAGGACCCCACCCTGAGAGATAGTGACACCTCCCAGCAGTCTCTTGAGCTCCGCGTCGCTGTGGATGGCCAGCTGCAAGTGCCGTGGGGAAATCCGACGCTTCTTGCTGCGTGCAGCGACTTCCCCAGCAATATCCACAATCTCGTGAGTCAGGTATTGAAGCACCGCAGCCATATATACTGGGGCTCCAGCTCCAACCCGGCCTGCAAACTGTCCTTTGCGGAGCAGTCTGTCTATGCGACTGACAGAGAACAGCAGCCCAGCCCGGGAAGAGCGAGTGATTTTGGCCTTAGCGTCCTTTGGGTTTGAGGTCTCACCAGAGTGCTCAGACTCAGATTCAGACTCAGTCTCAGACATCTTGTAGACTGCTGCTGTTCCAGCAACACTTGAGTAGCTTGTCTGAATTTTTCCTTCCTTGGTTTGGCTTGTCTGATTTTCTTTCTTTTCTTGATTGGTTTGTCTGGATCTTTTCTTTCTTGCCTTGCCTTGCTTGGCTTTGTAACTTTATTTGCTTGTCTGTGTTCAGCTGATCTTTCACTCCTTGTTTTGCTTTCTTTGCTCACTTTCTGGTCTGGCTTGGTGAAGTGTAGCTTGGCTAAGCCACCTCTTGAAAAGCAACCAGACTTGTCCACTGATCTTGTCTGAGTTGGGGACCTTTTATAGCCTTGGCAGAGGGAGAAAAATGTACTTGCTGATTGGTTGGGTGTGAACCAATGGGAAGCTACAGTCTTTATTATCCAAGCCAGTGGACACATGTCATCCTTTATGATGGCATTGTCATTGACTCTCCCTTTGAACTGTAATTTTAACCAATCACACCCACTCCTAGACAAGTCCAGTTGTAATATTTTTTAATTTCCCAAACTACCAATGTCAAAGACTTTGATAATATTAAACAGACCACAAATAAAGTGGGAGAAACACTTTTTCACACATATCCAACCCACTTCTCAAAAGCAAAGATTAGCAGATTTATAGCTTCTAAGGTCATAAGGGACAATTGTGATAATTTAGTCTGAACTTCTGTATAACACAAGCCATAGAATTTCCCCAAAATAATTCTTAGAGTAGATATTTTAGGAAAAAAAAATCCAGTCTTGATTTAAAAATTGTCAGTGGTGGAGAATCTACCACTATACTTAGTAAATTATTCCAATTACACTCACGATTAAAAAGTACACCTTACTTCCACTCTGAATTTGTCTATCTTCAGCTTCCAGCCATTGGCTTGTGTTATACCTTTCTCAGCTATTAAATATTTGTTCTTCATATAGATCCTTACAAGCTCTAATCAAGTCATCCTTTAACCTTCTCTTTGTGAAGCTAAATAGATTGAGTTCCTTGAATCTATCACCATAAGGCAAGTTTTCCAATCCTTTAATAGTTCTCATGGCTCTTCTCTAAGCCCTCTCAAATTTATCAGCATTGCTATTGAAGAGTAGGTACCAGAATTGGACATACTCTTCTGACCTCTGAATGACCTCGCATTCTGTGCTGATTTCTCCTCTTAAGACCGCTCTCCACAAACAATTAGAACTTCAAGTCCATACTGATGCTTTAAAAATAATAGTACCCAGGTTAGCTCCTTTGACTTAAGCGGAGCCACACAAATGCCTCCAGCTGAGGATCTGGTTCCATGTCTGCTGTCTCCTGAAGTACAAGTGTTTCTTTTTTCTCAGATATTCTAAATGCCCTCATAATTCTGCAAATTAGGCCATTTTTTATTTAGGTGGCTAAAAATGGATTTAGATGCCTAGCTTCAGACACCAATGTTTGAAAATTTTGGCCAGTTTCTCTTATTCCCTGGATTTGGGGATATGGTCTTTCTCTCAGAGAAAAGCTGTACTGTCTAACTCAGTGTTTTTTAACCCGTGGCCCATGAGCCTCATGTGGCCCAATTAGCATTTCAGCTGAGGTGTCTGCCGCTGGACAAGGGCATTTGATACAGCCCCATCGGGGCAGCGAGCCCATCCTGCAGGGCCCTAGATGCAGCACGGCTCTGCCCAGCTGCTCACCAACCCTGGACACGCCTCCTATGTAGTCCTGGCTCCACCCCCACTTCCTTGGGCACTCTGACTGCAACTCCTACTAGGACCCCTCCCCACTGCTAGAGCCAAGATCCCCACTGGGAGACAGGGCCGAGAGGCCAGGGTGCCAGTCTGTGGTGGGAGGGGGGCAGGGAGCCAGGACTGGACCAGCACTCCAAGGCAGTGAAAGGGAATGATATGGCGGCGGAAGGGGGGAGGCGGTTCTCTTTAACCCTTTGCAGACTGGACAGATAGAGCCTGGGGCTCAGTGGCTGGATCACATCCCCCCCAAAGCCAGACAGTGGTAGCAACCTCTGTGTGCCCCCCATCGCTGGCAGAGGGGTGACAGGAGGAAGAGGGGGAGGCGCTGTGCTTTGGGTCCTAGTCAGGAGAAGTAGGAATGGCTGAAGCTGGTAGATAACAGAGTCTGACTCTTCCCCTACCCCATCAGAGACAGGGTGGCCACAGGGCACAAAGGGTGACAGCCCTAGACGTTGTGGCAGAGAGAGGGAGCCTGGCCTGCCCACCACCGCAGCCAGGAGTAGGGGGGAAGGTGCGTTGTTGAGAAGAGCAGGTGGAGCTGGGGGCAGCGAGCTGTGGGGGGCAGAGTCTTTCGGGAGAGGGGGCTGCTTCTAGGCCTCCATGAGGACCAGCTGGTAGAGGGTTTGGATGTCATCCAGGAAGCGCTTGGGGGTCAGGATGTGAATGGAACTGGGGGGAGAGAGAGGTGGTTGGCAGCGGTGGGCACAGTGGGGCGGGCATGAGGCTGGCATCACCATCTCCCTCTTCCTTGCAGCTGGACCCTGCTCCAGTGTAGTGGGGGAGGGGCTACCTCCTCCCCCCCCGCAGCCTGGCACCCCCTCATGCCTCTGTACCTGGCATGGCCAGGCAGGAATCCACGCACTGACAGCGTTCCTCACCCTTGGGCCTTAGAGGGGTATGTGAAGGGGGTAAGCCATATCCCTATGGGTGTTACTGGGGGTGTCTGACTGGGCCCCCACACATGGTCCCTGGGCAATGAAAGGCCTGGGGAGCCAAGGGCCAGGAGATCAGGTGGCTAGATACAGGCCATGTGGGGCTGGCTGCGGGCAGGTGGGGCAAGCACATCTGTTCCCAGGCCCCCGGGTGCAGGAGGACAGTGAGTAGCATGGGCGTCCTGTGGGTGCTGGGCAGGCAGTTCTAGGGTCTCCCCCTCCAAGGGGGTCCTGACTGTCCCTGATCTGGGCATTCCATCCGCTCACCCCCCCAGGACTTGCCCCACTCACTGATCACCACCTCCCACTTGCCCTTGGTGGCCCGAGTCACCTCATAGGCGCAGTGTATCTCAGACATGGACACCCCACCCAGCACGTAGATGATGAGGCATGGGCCCATCCAGTACTCGGCCGCCAGCTTGTTCTTGTGCCAATGCCCGAAGCGGGCGCTGGAGGGAGAGATGGGCTGTGTGGATACCAGGGGCTCGCTGATGGAAGGGCGGAAGGTCATGGCCTGGAGGAGGCTGGGGGGCAGGCCCTGCCCAAGGGAGTGGGACAGGAGTCCCAAAGCAGGCAAGACGGAGTAGGGGAGGGTGGCCCCTGCCGTGGGCTGGGGGTGCTGTCTAAAGTTCAGCCAGTTCCTTTCCTCCATCCTGGGCCCTTGTGTGTTGAGGGACTGCTGGAGTGCAGAGGACATGTTGAGAGGGGTCCAGGGCTCCAGGCTCTTGGGCACCCCCTCTCTCATAGAGGGCAGGGTCCTGGCCACGCACTCATAGGCACAGAGCTCCTACATGCTGGGGGTGGGTGTCAGGTCTCTGTGCCCCACAGCCCAGCTAGGCTCAGCCTTAGCTGACGGCAGTCTGGGAGCTGGTGGTAGGGACTCGGTCTGACACGAGGGACCAGTTTGTCCTCAGTGATGTCCTGGGGCGAAACAGGTCAGCAGGGGCCAAGCTCGTATCTGATGGCCAACCCAGGCTCCATTGCGGGGGAGGGGCTGGGACAGCTCCTCACTCCATGATTGACAGTCCCTGGGGGGAGCAGTCTGGGGCCCCCTTTCCAGGGTGGGGCATGGGAAGCCAGCAAAGAGCACAATGACTCCTACAGTGATGCCCTCCCATATCTCCCCATCTCCCCTCAGCTGCTCAGTGCCCGGCTTTGAACTCCCCACCCATCCACTGTCACAGAGAGGGCAGAAACCTCCTGCAGCCGGATCCAGGGCCCCGCACTTGGGGGCGGGGGAGGCAGGGGGGCTGCCCTCAGTGCCCCTTCCCTGCTGCAGGCAAATCCAGGCTCCCCCTCTTGCCCCATGAGGTGTGTCCCAGCCACGCGTAGGGGCCCAGGCTATGATACATCCTAATGCCACCTCATAGGGGCTTTTACATTCATCCACTGCATTGACTTGTACAGGGAAGCTTAAGGCCTGTCAAGCTGTGGCTGGCATGGGGTGGGGAGGTGCCCCTGATCGGATTAGCCATGGGATTGAGGCTACCACAACTGCCTGCTCCAAAATCCCACAGGAGGAACCAACACAGCACTGGAGCAGGGGCCTGAGAACCTCCCACCTGTGATCTGCCAGGGACAGGAGCTGGGGTCGGGGTGTAATTCTTGGTCTGGAGGAGCCCCAGGCCAGTAGGTTGAAGGTAACTAAGTGTTTTCCCCCACACCATTGAGGAGTGCCCCACAGGGCAGGGCGATGAGGGGCTCAACCCCCATCAAGGGTTGGGGGGGAAGGAGCAACCATGTCACCTCTCACAAGCTAAGCAGGTTTGGGCCCAGGCAGTGCTTGGACAGGAGACCTCTAAGGAAAAGCCACTGGGTGCTGGGGGGGTGCTAGTGAGTCAGCAGAGGGTGCTCTATGACCCCAGTACAGAGCTAGGGGGCGCTGTACTGCAGGGAACTGGCAGAGGGCACAGCAGGGGGCGCTCTCCCTGGTCAGTCAGTGCTGGCCCCAGTGCAGCACTAGGGTGCGCTATACTGCAGGGAGTGGGTGAGAGGCTCTACAGGGGATGCTCTTCCCGGTCAGTCAGTGACCAGTACTGTGCTGAAGAAGTTCATCCTTTAGATGAACTACAAACAGCGGCTCCTCACTGGAGGTTACGCCAAGGACCCTGCCAGCCCTGACAGTGTGCTGCCTGGATCCCCTGCACTTCCAGCCCCACACACTGTTCACCTCCTGCCCTAGACTCTCGGGCAGTGCTGCTGTGCTGCTGTTAACAGCTGCCTGCCACTCCTTAGGAAGAATTCAGCCCTGGTGAGGGACCCCTGTATAAACTGTCGTGCCCCACCCCAGAAATGGCAGCATCTCAGCACTGGGTGAAACAACTCCCCCGCACTCATGTCTATGATTTAAGACCCCTAAAGATGGCAGCAGGAGAGGACCCTCTGATGAGGCCCTCACATGGCTAGAGCCCTGTGCGGATACAGAAATGTGGATGTGCATCAGCCCGTGATCCGCTAGCCATCTTTTACCTGTATCCGGATCCTCAGGGGCAGCAGCAAGCGGTGGGGGATGGGAAGAAGCAGTGCAAGGGTGGGGACTGAGGGTAAGGGGAAGCATGGAGGGGGTGGGGGTTGGGGTAGGATGACCAGACAGTAAGTGTGAAACACTGGGACGGGGCAGGAGGGAGAATAGGAGCCTATATAAGAGAAAGACCCCAAAATTGGGACTGTCCCTATAAAATCAGGGCATCTGGTCACCCTAGGCTGAGGGGAAGGGGTGTCTCATCATGTGTCGCTCCTGGGGGGTCATGAGTGACGGTACATGGCAGCAGCAGAGCATGTTGCATCACAGTGGGGTGGAGGGGTGGGGCGCCGGGGCCCTGCCTGCTCCAATCTCAAATCCTGCTGCCCAGGAGCTGGTGGGGACGCTGCTGCTGCTGCTCGAGCTGCTGGAGAGGAAGTGGCGTGGCAGGGCAAGTGGGTGCTGGACAGCCCTGACTCTGACCTGTCACCCAGCCACTAGCTGTTGGCCAGAGGCCCTGAGCACACTGCGGCCCCCGGGCTGCCTGAGCCAGACACCGTGGGCCAGGCACTGCTGGGGAGTAGAACCCTGCATGATTGTATCTTCAGCACTGCAGAAATGGTGCCCGGATATGCAGGGCTCTACCCATGGCTGACCCCAAACCAACCCCTCCCCCTTGGGCCCAGCCTACCAGGTGTGACCCCAACCCCCAAGGCCAGGAAGCAGACGGCTCGGTACCTCCATCACCTCCTTGAGCATGGGGGTCCAGCGGGAGAGCTGGTAGGTGGACTCCAGCCACACCTTCCTCTCAGGTCACAGCAGGGAGGGTGTATGTGTGGGGAAACAGGGGCAGACAGGGAGGGCGCGGCTCACCTGAGTCGCTCCAGCCAGGTGGGCAGGGGAGAGGCAGAGAAGAGAACAGAATGGATCACTGAGTGAGAGAGAGAGAGAGAGGAGGGGAGAGAGACTGATGGGGAGAACATCATTTGCCGCACGGACACTCCATGCAGTGGTCACCAGCTCCAGCTCCCTGGCGATCTGAGGTTCTGCCCCAAAGGGTCCTCTGCAGGGGTAGGAGAGGTCACCCCAGATGGGGAGTAACTCGGGGGTCACCCTCATATTGGGAGGCATCGCCCCACTGTACAGAGGCAGAGGCCACCTCTGTGCTGGGAGTAAGTAGGTCACTGCACAGATCTGCCCCCTGGCATGGGTACAGCTGCTGGCTCCTGGCCCCAGCCCCTTACCCCAGGCATGAGAGAGATGCCCAGAGCTGCATGTTGTGGACGATGTTGCTCTGCTGCTGGATGTTGGCATGCTGGGTCAGCTTGGCGAGGTTCTCCGCACCCACATCCACACAGGGAGAGACAGGTCAGCACTAGCATCCTTGGGACGCACCCACAGCCCAGGCACATTCAGTCCGTGGCCTCAGGAGTCCTAGTTCCCCAATCAAACCCTGAGATCCTGCTATTCCTACCCCTCTCAGGGCTGGGGTAAACCCAGGAGTCCTGGCTCCCAGCCCCCCTCTAACCCACTAGACCCCACTGCCCTCCCAGGGCTGGGGGTAGAACCTAGGACACCTGGCTCCCAGCACCATCCGCTCTAACCCATTAGACCCCATGTAGTTAATGATCGATTTTAGATTCTTCCTGCTCCTCCCTCCACAGATTCTCTCGGGCGCTAGGAGCAGGGGTCTCTCTAGCTCCCCCTGGCAGTGCAGTGGGAGTCCCCCTCCCCCTGGTCTGGGCTCCCCCTCCTGCGGCCAGTCAGGTGCAGCGTCAGAGCCGAGGCCTGGCTCTTTAAGGCTGTGAAGCCTTAAGCTGGATGGAGGGCAACACCTCCCCCCACACCCCGCTAAAAAATAACCTTTTACTGCTGCTTAATGCAGAGGGGGAGGCCTGGCAACTCCATAGCGGCCCTGGCCAGGAAACTGGGCAGCCAGGCAGCCAGAGGAGCCACATGAGGGCACCCTGGCCTGGGCAATGGACACAGGGGCAGTGCCTGAGCAGGGTTACAGGAAGGGCGCTGGAGCGGGCTCTGCCCCACTGAGCCAGGATGGGGCAGGAAGCGAAGAGGGAAGAAGGACTGTGCCAAGTGTCAGGGTCAGGGAGGCTCCCCAAACCCTGGTGAGCTGGGGGAAGGGGTTGGATGGCACCAGAAGGAAAGAGCTGGTACAGGGATGACACAAAGGGTGGGCAGGGAACTGGTCGCAAGGGGCTCAGAGACAGAACATGGTATCTGAAGAGCCTGCAGGAAGGGAAAGATGTCCCTGCAGAGAACAGACCGGGGGCTGTTCTGGGTGTGCGTCTCCATCCCCCTCCTGCAGAGAACGGGCTGGGGGAAGCGTGGAGGATGGACACTGCTCGGAAAGCAGCAGCAGGGAGCAAAGGCCACCAGGTCCAACCCCAGGGGACAGTGCGGAGCGTGGGTGCGGCGCATTGGGTGGCTTGCAGGCATGGAGAGGTGGGCAGAGGGGAGACAGGGCTGTAGAGCCACGCTGGACAGAGGCCTTGGGAAACGGCGGGCTGGGAGGCGCCCCGCATAGCTGTGGGGCGTGCCAGTCTGCGCAGTGCTATTCCCCCCACAGCCCCACAGGCCTGGGCCCCGCCTTCAGGTGCGCCCCCTGCAGCAGCAGGCCCCCCAGTGCTGCCCCCTTCAGGCGTGTGGCATTACCGTTCTTCAGGAAGATGTTGTAGAGCAAAATAATGCGATCTTGTCATAGGCCTGCACGCTAGGGTCCAGCAGGACGGGCACGATGATCTTCATGGGGTCCTTGATCATCTCCCCGTCCACGTCCGTCCCCATGGCCAGATCCTGGGGGAAAAAGGGGGGAGCACACACAAGGCCTTGGTCTGGCCGATCCACTTCCTCCTACCCCTGCAGCGAGATGGGAGACGCGACGTCCCCACGACCCACAGCTTGCCTACCCTTTATGCCAGGGCCCCTCCTCCCTGGGGTCAGCTCTCCCTGGGGTAAGCACTGGCCCCCCAGAGAGTAACCCGAGCCCCATGTCCCCCTTTTGCATCCTGGTACTGCATGGGGGGGCTGGCCCTGGCTCCAGTGAGCCTGCAGGTCTGAGACCCTTCTCTCCGGACTGAGTCCATGAGCCAGACTGTGCCCACAGACCCACTTGCTCCACGCTGCACAGCTTCTCCACCGTCCCTCTGAAATGCCTTATGCAGTGTTCAGCCAGGTTCAGGTGTGTGGAGTACTGCGGGGAGAGACCGGAGCACGGGGGGGCGTTTACCACATCACCAGCTGGTCCACAGCACCTGCACACCTCAGCCCCTGAGGAGGGCCCCTTGACGAGAGGAGCATCCCCAATTGGCTGTATAAGGCGAGTATATAGGGATTGTTTTGCCCAGCACTGGCATGCAGCCACCTCTGGGGTAGAGCGGGGCAGCTGGAGGAGAGGATCAGGAGGAGGGAGCAGCTTCCAAAACAGCCCACACCACGAGGGTTGGGGACATGGAGACCAGCAGGTGTCGGGGTACCTGTGCAAGCGGCCAGGAGCTTTCTGTTGGCACATGGCCCAGGAGTGGCTCCAAGGTGCTGGTTTAGAAGCCCACCAAGGCCCTCTCCCGAGAGCTGCAGCAGCAAGGTGTGGGCATTACCCAAGGGCTGCCATTGCTGGGGCTAACGTGGCAGCTCTGGTCACTGACGGGCAGGCTGCTGCCTATGGTGCCACACAGGGAAAAATGGCTCTGCCCAACTGGACAGGTCAGCAGCTCTCATCAGGCAGTAAAGCGGAGTGCCCTGCCCCGCAGGGTCCCCACTGTCCTTCACCAGCCCCACAGAGCACCCTGCCCCCATTAGCCCCACTGAATGCCCTGCCCCCTGCCCACTGACAGTCCCAGCCCCGTTTCCTTGTTCAGCTCTTTCTGGTACTGGGGCATCTTCTTCAGGATCTGGGACAGGTCCTCGATGGCCTGGAGGGAGGCGGTGGTGAGATCCCGGCCCCTCCTAGTGCATGGAGCCCACTGCAGGGCAGAGGCCTCGCCCAGGGACAGCCGCAGCAGCCCAGCCACGCATGCCAAGGCCAGAACGAGTCACTCAGGCCACGTGTGGCTGCAGCGTGGGTGAGACCTGCTCTTCCCAGGCCAGCTAGAATGACACGGGAGCGCCGCCACCTGAGCGCCCTCAAGCTGTAAAGGGGCAGTGGGCCAGGGGGATGCCAGTGATGGCTCCCTGCATTTCTCTCTGCGTGGCACCGATCCTGCTGCCTGACCTTGCCCCACGGGCCTCTGCCCTCCCCCACTGCAGGGAGCTCCAGAGCTCTGGCTGGGTGGCAGGGGGCTCCACATACACCTCTTAGCCCTCTACAGGCAAACCTTGGGAGCCATGGGACAGCCCCCTCTCCCCACCCCCCTGCCAACCCCTCCTGTGGCAGCAGGGCAACCTCCCTTCCCCATCAGTGGCAGTGGGATGGGTCCCCCAAGTTCATCTGGCCTGGACTCCCCAGTCGCTTCCCCTCAGCCCCCACTGCACCTTGTCCATGGCCAGCCTCTTACTCTCACACGAGATGCACAGGCAGTCACCTTCCTGCAGCAGGGAGAGGAGTCAGGCCGGAGCCAGGCACTGCCTTGGAGGTAGGGGGTGCCCTGTCCTATGCTACAGGGGATGGAGCACTCGCCCCACGGCACCACGGTTCTCTGCCTCAAGAGCCTCAGACAGAGTTTGGGGAAGGGGGGGGGGCTCTTCCTAACTTACCCCAAGGCAGAGAGTTCAGTGCACTTCTGGGGGCTCCTGGCGCCCTGCTGGGAGGTCCTGGGGACAGCGGCAGGCCCACCAGGAGGTTGGTGAAGGACTCGCTCAAGGGGGCTGTGAGGTGCATTGGGAGACCCTGGGATCAGGGGAAGACATGTCCAGGGAGCTCCCTGAGAGGAGATGCGGACAGTGGCTCTGGAAGGGAGTGCTCAGGGGTCCTTTGGGGAGAGGGGCTGGGTCCAGGGTGTCTCAGCACTAAGAGAGGGGAGCATGTCTGAGGGACGGGCCCCAGCACTGGGTGGGAGCGGGAGGGGGAGTCCTGGCACTGAGCAGGGGAGGGGTGTGTTGCGGGGGGCGCTGCACTGGGTGGGAGAGGAATGTATCCAAGGGGGAATGGGGAGGGCTGTGCAGAGAGCATGCTTGGGGGAGGGGGGCATTGCTATTTGCACCAGGGGCAAGTGGCCCATCCCTGCAGGGGGTGTTGCAGCGTAGCTAGGTGGGGAGCTCTCCCTGCTGATCAGGGCGGGATCCCAGGGTATGTCCCAGCTAGCTTGGTGAGTGTCTCTTGGCTTCCCCCTGGGGTTGGGGGCTGGGCCGCAGAGAGGACGGGTGGTGAAGTTTCAGGCCACCAGGCCCCATTGGCCTGTGCCATGTAAGCCAGGCCAGGAACCCTCTGCAGGAGCAGGGGGTGACGGGTCTCTCTCTCCTTTGCCTCAGGACCCGACAAAGCCCACTCCCAGCTGCTGATCGTGGACCGGAGCTTCGACCTGGTGTCCTCACTGTCGCACGAGCTCACCTACCAAGCCATGGTCTACGACCTGCTCAGCATCGAGAACGACACCTACAATTAGGGCCTGGCTGCTAGCTGGGCACGCTCCACACTCCTCCTCAGGCGGGCTGTGGGGGATGTGATCGGGGCACCTGCACTGCTCCGTGGTCCCCACGCTCGGGGGAGGGGTGCCGCAGCCTGACCCCGTCTACCCTCCCCTGCAGGTACGAGGCCATGGGCATCAGTGGCTTGTGGGAGAAAGAGGCGCTGCTGGATGAAGATGACGAACTGGGTGCGGCTACGCCATACGCACATCACTGACATCGCCAAGTGAGTGTGCTCAGCCCTGCCCTTTACATGCCTCTCCGTGCCCTGCCCATCCCCCAGACATGCCCCTCCCCCACCCAGGGCTGGTGCAACCACTAAGCAAACTAGGCGGCCGCCTAGGGGGGAAAACTTTGGGGATGCCAAAAAGTGATGCCCTGCCCGGGGGGCTGGTCCCGGCCTCTCCACCCGCCTGTTCGAAGCGTCAAGCAGTCCCTGAGGCACCGGGGCTTCCCAGGCGGCCGGCACGGCTGTCCAACTCAGCGAAAAAAAAGCCAGCTTCCAAAGGCAAAGGCAAAGCCAAAGCGCCGTGCTTGCAGCGGCAGTGAGCCCCAGCCGTAAAAAAGCCGGCGTGGCGCAGGAGGAGCAGCAGCCCTGCAAAGGTGAGGCCAGGAAGGGAACAAGAGGCTGCTATGCTGTATTCTTGCTGCAGGCAAGGCACCTCAGGTGTTCTTGTGTCACAGGGTCCACACAAGTCTCTCTGTCTTTCCCCTGCGCCCTGTGTTCTGGCTGATCGAAATAAAGGTCTTCACACCTTCTTCTGGCGTTTTACCCAAGTGTCCTTTATTTACGGTGCATATTTAGCGGCTTCAGTGCAAGAAAAGTGCTCCCCTCCATCCCCCAACGGTTACCCTCTCTGTCCTGGTTCAGGGTCTCCAGGCCCCTGAGGCACCCCCTGCCCCTCCTGCCAGGGCTGCAGCCTGGCGTCCCCCGTCCAGGGGCTCCTGCAACAAATGCATTGTGGGCACCAGCCACCGTGCGCCCCCCCGACTCTTCTCTCGCCTCACTTGGGCTCTGTGGCTCCCGGGCGTGTAAGCCGCTGCCGCCCCTCCCGAAGCAGGATCGGGGCCCCATGCCCCGGCTGGGAAATGCTCGGCCACTAAGGGCGACCCACTCCCGCCGCACCTGGCCGCTTACCCTGGGCAAAACCCAAAAGCTAATGCAGGCGGCAAAGGCAAAAAACGTCGACATGGTGCAAAAGCTGCTGCAGCGGCCCAAGCCGGGGTGGGGTGGGGTGGGGTGGAAAGGGCGTGCGGAGGGATGTGTGTATGCACCCTCCAGGAAAACTTAGGGGACAGGAAGGGGGAAACCTGGTCTGGGAGGCAGCCCCTGGGCACGGCTGGCCCCTGGGGTCTATAAAGACTCATTAAAATTTGCCCCTCAATAAACCAATGTGCGGCGGGGCGGGGGACAGGAGGGACACAAGGTAAAATTTTCGCCTATGGCACAAAATATCCTTGCCCCGGTTCTGGCCCTACCCAATGCCTGGACACCTCTAGACACATCCCTCTGGCCCCTGCCTAGTGCCAGGACCCGCTAGCCCTCCCTTGGCATACCTCTCTCTTCCCCGCACAATGCGGGACCCACAACCCCCACTTTGGCACAGCCCTCCCCTCCTCGCCTTCAGGATCCTCCTGCAGCAGCCCCGTCTGTCTGGCATGCCTCATGTTGTCTCCCCAGCAGGCCTAGGCAGGGAGTTACAGCTCCTAATTCTGCAGCCGGGCCTGCGTTTCTTGCTTCACCTGATTCAGATGCGGAGAAATTCACAACCCCGAGTGATGGATGGACCCAATTGGTGAATACAGTTCAGTCTGCCTGGGGTCTCGTTAATGC
Organism: Dermatemys mawii; assembly: GCA_007922305.1. Taxonomy (NCBI): domain Eukaryota; kingdom Metazoa; phylum Chordata; order Testudines; family Dermatemydidae; genus Dermatemys; species Dermatemys mawii. Next base: position 628,326 of record ML677463.1, on the reverse strand, counting down.
GATGGCCCCAACTGCTTTGCAAAGGACTCTAGTTTGGCTTTGACATCGGTTAAAATTTGGGGAGGAGGTTTCACCAGAGAGAATGGTGTTTAGGGGCTGCAGATAACTCCACTATCAGCAGGTGTGTGACCACTGCTCACCCTGATCCATGCCCTACCGGGCCAGCCAGAATCAGGTGCTTCATAGGGGCAAAACAAACAGATGCATTATGGTAGCACCCAGGAGCCCCAGTCATGGACTAAAGCCCCATTTTGCGAGGCGTTGTACATTATTCATTAGGTGTATTACGGTAGTGCCCAGGAGCACCAGTCGTGGGCCAGGGCCCCATTGTGTTGGATGCTGTCCATTATTTATTAGGTGTATTATGGTAGCACCCGGGAGTGCCAGTCATGGGTCAGGGTACCATTGTGCTGGGCACAACAAAAAGATGGTGCTTGGCCCGAAGAGCTGACTATCTAATTGCTTAGCTTGGCCGAGGAAGGTGTCCAGGAGACAGGCCGGCAGTCCCCTGAGCGGGGCATGCCTTGGAGGACTCAAGATCTGAAGTCTTTGTCATATTGTCATCCCCCAGGAGAGTGTCCCTGGATCCCCTCCAGTCAAGAGGTGCTGGACAGGATCTGTTCTCTTGCTGCATGGGGCCAGATCCTTAGTTCAGCTGCGCTCGCATTCAGCCTGGCAGAAAGGAAGGGGGATCAGACACATGGCCCATCTAGCCTGCCACCCCACCATGATCGCTTACTGGAGGCTCTGCTAGCCCCCCGTTCTTTGTTTCCTGACTGTCCACTCCCCAGACCCTACCATCTTAACCACCACCCCCTGGAACCCCACCCCCAATCTAAGCCCCTGTGCTTTGGTCCCTCACTACCCACTCCCGAGATCCCCCAACCCTAACCATCACCCACCAGGACCCAACCACCTAGGCCCCCCGCCACTTACCATATTCAGCAGGGTGCTCCAGCACTCACCATGCTGGGCCGGGCTGTGGGGCCAGGACCGTGGTGACCCGCAGCTTGCCACACTGGGCCAGGCTGCTGCGCTGGGCCTGGCCACCAGCCCAGGAGTGCGGGGCCCCGCGGCTCACCGCCTTTGGCCCGGCCACCGGCCTGGGAGCGCGGGGCCCCATGGCATGCCACGCTGGGCCTGGCCCCCAGGCTGAGAAGGTGGGGGGATTTTTTCTCTCATGTCCCTGTAACAAACCCATACCAACAAAGCTTTTGTGTGTAGATCAGGCTCATGTCTCTCTGTCCCTCGGTTTCCCCATTCATGCAATGGGGCTGACAACACAGCCCTGCCCTTCAGGGGCATGATGGGGGAAATCCACTGACGACACAAGGAGGGGATGAGGCGGTTGGGCAAAGGGCAGGTGTGTGGAGTATAGGGCTGTCTTGCAGGCCTGATATAAACCATCAGCAAGAGCTGATAAAGCCAGAGAGGCAGAGCCCTCTTCCCCCATACATCTATCAGCCCCACCAGGGGCAAGCCAGCGATGCCATGTCTCACAGGGTGTGAGCAGCAGTCCCTGCTGCCCTGTGCTAGTGTCAAACCCAGGGCCCTAGAGGGGAAAGGTTCCCCCTGACCCGAGCCATGTGGAACACTAAGGGTGAGGTGTCATACGTCACCATCCGCCCTGCGGCCCTACTCCTCCAAAGCCTGGCCACCCCTCACCTGGCTCTCATAGGGCAGGAAGGCCGTCATGATTTCCTTGAGGATGTTGATGGCCTTGGTGATCTGTGACTTCTTCAGCTCCTTGAACAGAAGCTCAGGACAGACTGCAAGGCAAAGGCAGTGGGTAGGAGGGACAGGCACAGGGCTCAGGACCCCCAGCACAGCACCAGCCCCCATGGACGGGGCCAGAACAGGCACAGCAGGGGCAGTAGTGCTGCACACCTGTGGGGAATCTGGGCAAGCCAGCAGGGCCACACAGGAGTCAATGAGTCCAGCCCCCCGAACCAGCGTCACACCAGGTCCTCACCTTCTGCAGCATCAGCAGCAAGGGGCGGGGGAGGGGACAATTTCTGATGCTGCTGTGCTGGCAGAGCCGTTGGGTAGATGCCATTATGGTGGCATCTATGGTGGCAACAGTCCTTTCGCCACTGTAGCTTACTTCATCTGGGCTACCGGTACCAGCTGTGCTAAGAGAAGCTTTGACTGATATAAGCTGGGTGTCTGTTGGGAGGCTTTGCTGGCTAACCCTTCCCGTTGTGCCAGCAAATCCTCCATGGGCCGACACCGTTTTATTGGTGTCCAAGCACACTCGACTCAATGGCTCATTCTGTTCAGCCAGTGCAATAAGTGACGGCGGCAGACGCACTTTGATGCCAGGTTTGCCCATGGCTATGCTGGGGCTTTCACCAGACTAGAAGTGTGGCCAAGTCCCCTCCCCCAACATTGACTTCTCCAGGGCAGAGACACACCCCTGAGAGCATCCCGGAGTCTACAGCCATGTGAGGATCTGAAGCCAAGGCGTCTTTGTCCCAGGCTGATGCATGAATCTCTGGGCCGCTGTCGCTCTACCACAATAGAAGTGGCGCTGGCAAAGGGATTTCTCTCTCACTAGGGGTTCGCTACAGCTCCGCCAGGCTGGCCTGATCCAACAGTGCATCTTAGGGGCACGGTATGGGGCACAGCTGGCCTGGCTGCCAGCAGTTGGCACTAGGGTCTGATCTCTGCTCCCCCATGCTCTCCAGGTGTACTCCCTGGATGGGCCACAGATCTTCCACAACTGGTTCAGACCCTACCGCTCCTTGGAAAAGAACAAGCAGATGGAGATGCTGGCAGAGCAGACTGCTACATTGAGTGAAACTCTGGAGGAGTATCCAGCCATCCGCTACAGGAAGTGAGTGTACCCGGAGGAAGGGGTACCCGGCCATCCTCTACGCAGGAAGTGAGTGTGCCCAGAGGGAGAAGGATACCTGGTCATCTCCTATAGGAAGTGGGTCTGCCCCTGGCAGAGGAGCTGTTTCTGACCCAGAGGGTTTGTCTTTGCTGCAGGGACCATGAAGATAACTTCCACTTGGCGCACACAGTGCTGATCCATTTCTCCTTAACCAGTTACAAACAAGAAGCAAATTGTACCATGCTTAATTGTTACACTGCACAAGATCAGCATTACAGAGACCCTACCGTTGAAGCCCACGGCATCCCATCATTTACTCTTTGCTTATTTCAACTGGTTGGGGGTTCAGTAAATGCTCTGTACGATATTTTGGGAAGATAAAGTTTTAGGCCTGGTTTATTCTTGGGATTCAGCCACTGGTGACTAGCAACAGGTGCAGAGACCAATGGGAGAAAGCACAGGATGGGACTCAGGAGACACAGGGAGAGGCCAAGGCCAAGGCAGGACAGGCTAATGAGGGAGTCAGGAGGCCAGGGGGGTCCTTTCCAGGTGAGCTGAAATTGCCTGGAACAGAGTGGGGCTGAGCTAAGGAGAGAGCAGGAGCCTGAGCTGAGCTGGGGAGCAGAGCTGCACCGGCCAGAGCCAGAGAGAACCAGAGAAGCAACCCAGGGAGCAGACCTGTGCTGGGAGCAGAACTGCAGCAACTGGAGCCAGAGGGACCAGAAAAGCAGCCTAGGTTGCTGAGGGCAGAGCAGCATCAGTGCTGGGGCTGGAACAGTGAGTACTGTGAGGAGCGAGGGGGGACCCTGGGCAGCGGGCGCAGTGCGGTGAGATGCCCCCAGCCAAAAGGTCTTGCAGGCCAGACTTGGAGGGGGATCATAACCCTGATGGGGGGAGTGACCCTGGGAAGAAGGGTCCTGCCATCTAGAGCCAGAGGGTGTGTGGCCACCGCCAGAGCAAGTGTCCAACCTGCTACATCCCTGCAGCACAGCCAGGACCTGGGCAGGAGACCTGGGAGAGTGAGGGACAGACTGTGAACTGCCCTTACATTCCCTAAATATGTAGCATTATATTAGTTATATGTTGGTACCTGGTGAAAAGGGGCTTTTTTGCTTGCTTTATTATCTTCTTGTCTGTTTGTTGTGCTGTTAATATGTGTTAATTAATGACAGTTAAGGACCATATTGTTCTATGTTTGTACAAGTCCTAGCAGAATGGGATCCTGGTCTGTGACTAGGACTGTGAGGCAGTACTGCAATACAAATAATCACTGATAGGCATGCCCACATAACAGCGTTATGAAAATAGGTCTATGAGAGGATTTGACTTCCTCTACCATGGGATGTTATTGCAGGAAGGAGGTTTGCTGGGAAGAGATGGGGTCCATCTGATCAAGGAGAACATCTTCATGCACAGACTCACCAACCTTATGAGAAAAGCTTAAAACTAAGTTCAGAGGGGGGGAAGGTGAAAAAAGCCACCAGGTAAAAAAAAAAAGGTGACCTTAATAGAGGACTAGATGTTTGGGGAGAAGTAGATGTGGAAAATTTCAGTAGAATTACAGGAGAAACAAGAGGGAAATCCATGGGGGCATCTGCTTAACATCTTAGATGTCTATACACAAATGCAAGGACTAATAATAATGGGGAATAAGCAGTAAGAACTGTGAGTTTTAGTACATAAGTCATAATTGAGCTTAACTGGCATCACAGATACTTGATGGGGTAAATCTCATGATGGGAATATTGGTATAGAGGGCTATAGCTTGTTCAGAAAGGACAGGCAGGAAAAAAAAGAGAGGAAGTATTGCATTGTCCACTTGTTCTGAGGTCCAGAAGGTGGTGAGAAGCAGACCAGTTGAAAGTCTGAGTAAAGATAAAAGAGGGGAAAAAAACAGGGTGATGCCCTTGTAGGGGTCTAATACAGACCACCAAATCCGGAAGAGAGAGATGAGGCATTTCTAGAACAAATAACAGAAATATCCAAAACACAAATCCTGGGAATAATGGGGGGATTTACCTACCCAGACATCTATTGAAAAAGGAATATAACTAAACACAAAATTATCCAGTAAGTTCCTGGAATGTACCAGGGACAATGCTTTGTTTCAGAAAATGGAGGAAGTAACCAGGGGGACAGCCATTTTAGACTTGATTCTGACCGTCAGGGAGAAGCTGGTTGTGAATGTGAAGGTGATTTGGGTGAAAGTGATCATGAATGATAGATTTCATGATTCTAAGGAAAGGAAGGAGTGAGAATGATAGACGGAGGACTACAAAAAGCAGACTTTAACATACTCAGAGAATTGGTAGGTAGCATCCCATGAGGAAAAAATCTAAGGCATAAAGGAGTTCATGAAAGCTGGCAGTTTCTCAAGGAGACAATATTAAAGGCACAACTGCCAATGCAAAGGAAAGACAGGAAGAAGAGTAAGAAGTCAATATGGCTCCATCAGAAGTTTTTTAGTGACCTGAAAATCAAAAAGAAATCCTACAAAATGTGGACGAATTACTAAGGAGTACAAAAGAGTAGCATATACTGTGAAGGAGTCAGACCAGAAGAATATAAGAGAGTGCTGGAAGGCAGGTATATCAACCTCAGGATGAGCGGGTCCCTGTTCCCTGGATAGCCAAACAAAGGCTACTCCACGCTAACCAAGACACCTGATGCCAATTAGTCAGTTAAGGCTGTTAGGCTAATGGAGACAGGTGGAGCCAATCAGGGTCTCACTCAGACTGCTTAAAAGCTCTCCTTCCCAGTTCCCTCTGGGTAGAGCCAAGGAGAAAGGAGCGGGAGGAGAGGAAGTTTTGCCTTAATCATGAGGTAAGGGTGATGTTAGGAAGAGGGAACCTTGGGGTACCATTAGGGTCCCTAGGCTGGAACCTGGAGTAAAGGGTGGGCCTGGGTTCCCCCCTTCCCTCCATACTCTACAGAAATCCTCTTGAGAGAAGAAGCAAGCCTCAGTTCAGTTAGGAGGCTGAACTGTACTTGCTAAACTGTACTTACTGAGCTCTATGGAGCAACAAAAACTATGGGGTATTCCCCTTTTCCACCTCTCATATTGGCCTGTGATGAAGATAACTCACTAGGTAATGACTCTTGCCATTATACTGAGAAAGGAAGGGCACTCTGTGGCCTAAATGAGTTTCTGAGGCCCCTGAATCCACCAGGAAGTGTGGGACTCACAAATACAGACTTGGAGCTTTGTCATAATACATGTAAGGACAAAATCAGAAAGGGTAAGGCACAAAATAAGTTTATAGAGATATCTAGAGAGAGATATATGTAATTGGCATTCTTTTACCATATGGTTTATTGCAAAGAGTGTCATCACTCTGAATGCTTTAAAGGCAACATAACTTCCAAAATCAAGTGTTGGCTTTACATATGGCACCACACTGTATTAAAAACAAAACAAAAAAATTAGTTGAATTGTTTGGCAGGACATGGAAATGAAGTATAAATAACAATTCATTGTAAAACAATATAAAAATTGATATTTGTAATACAGTCCAATAAGGTTTCATCAAGCTATTTGATTAAATTAAAAAGCAAAGGAAACCGACTGACCACACAAGTGTCATTGTGCATTCTCCAAGGCAGTTTCTTCTCTTTGGTGCTTTTATTTTGTAACCTTTCTGCCCATCAGAGTTGGCAGCAACAAGGGCCGGGTTCAGTATCCAGGGGTTCCATTCCAATAGCACAATACAAAAACCGGCTCGAGCCCCCACCCAGTGACCTGGGACAACCATATACCACCCCTCTGGGTGTCTGTAAGAGACAATACTTCCCCTCTTGCAAGCACTGAGTCTGAGTGTACCAAAGCCTTTTAATAACAGGGAGAAACAATGTGGCATTATATGGGGGAAACACCACAAACAAGGTTAATAAACCAAACCATGAACCAGAAGCCACCCTCCCAGCAAATAGGCCATGGCCTTCCCTTTGGCTCTTGAGTTCCACAACCCCAAAAAGTCACTCAATAGTCCCAAAGTCCAGCAGCCCAAGAGTCTCTGTTCTGGGTCAGTGCAGAGCTCAAAAGTCAATTGGCAGAGTCTTACCTCCCAGCCTGGGTGGAAATGGAGGGTAGGGCACGGGGCACCTTACGTGGTCTGAGGCCGACTGCGCCGCCTCTCTGTGGGGTTCCGCTGCAGCCCTCACCACAATCTGCTCTGCTCTGCTCGCCGACACTCGAACTGCTCTGCAGCGCCAGTCACTTCGCTAGCCATCCTGCTAGCCGACACACGGACAGCTCTGCGGTGCCAGTCACTCCGCTATCCGTCCTGGTAGCCGACACACGGACAGCTCTGCAGTGCCAGTCACTCCGTCAGCAGCACAAACGGCTCCGCTAGTCAACACACGGACTGCTCTGCTGTGCCAGCCACTCCGCCAGTCACACGAACTGCACCCAGGAACCGCTCGGCTGAGTCCGCTGCCAGTCGCACAAACTGCACCCAGGAACCGCTCAGCTGAGTCCACTGCCAGTCGCACAAACTGCACCCAGGAACCGCTCGGCGGAGTCCACCGCTTTGCTCTGCTAGCTGCCCAAATTGCTTGGTGCCACCAACATGCCTTTAGGCCCGCCCCCACTTAACACAGTGCTCAGTGGTTTCAGCTCTTAGTGGGGGGGGGGGGGGTCAGCACCTTGGCACAGATACACCAGCAGACTCAAAGTGAATTCAGCTTAGCAGGCTGAACCAAGACTCTTAAGAGAATCAAAATTAGCTCTAACATTCCACAGTGGAGAGAGGCACAGTGCAATAGGCCTGGGGGACCCTTATACAAGTCCCTCACCAAAAAGTATAAAGACCTACCCATGACCTCTCTCAATCTCAGAGTGTTCTGAAATGCGTGGCCCTTGCCCAGTGAGTGCTACCTAGATGATGGTGAGTCCCTCCATCATAACAAGGGCCAAGTACGTGTTCATAGTTCTTCATTCGCCAAATCAGGGTAACATCACTTTATATTTCCTTCCCCAATAACATAGAAACTGGGGCTCCCACATCAGCCGAAGTGGCCATGTGGGCTGCTGTGGGCTCAGGCTAGGCGCAGTGGGTGTGTCTATGAAAATTGATCAGCCCCAAAGTTATTTTCCAAAACTCACTGCAATTCCCATAGTTTGCCACCAGATGTCAGAATATATCTCATTCCTGACACTGCTTACATTTTATATAAATTCAACAAGGAGAAGATTTTCAGATTAAAATCAATATTGCAAAGTGTGGCAAACAGAGAGAGACCACATCAAAATTCAAAATGATTTAGAGAGAATGAGAAATTCTACATGAGCAAATTTAGCCACCTATTTGACTGCTTACATGTATGAGCCCAGATATTGAAATGTATTTAGGTTCCTAACACCTATTGATTTCAGTGAGAGTTAGGAGCCTAAATACCTTTGAGGAGCTTGACCATTGTCCTTCTCAGCAAAGTGAGAGAATTCATGCAATTACAGCACTTAGTTAGTCAGCAGCAGCTTGTGTGGTATGCCACAGTCACATGGATGTCATAATAGTGCTTGCATAATCTTAACTGGCTATCCTGGACATGACATACTGAAAGGCCAGCTGCCTATCAGTACTGGAGCTCTTTGGAGAAAGGACTGGAGGAAGTGTTGAGGAAAGATTAAGACATGAATAAATTTGTGAGTGAGCAGGAGGTAACCAACAGAGGTAAAAAGGTCAGCATTGTATTCTCTATCCTTTCTATATTCACGCACACATTCAGAAAGCATAGGTATACAGATTAGCTGTAATATTCTCCATTTATATGAACAGAACCTCAGCTGCTGTAAACCAGTGGTGCTCTGACTTCCTTGTATCTGTGCCTCTCAGACTTTTTATAAGGGCCATCTAGTCTGTTTGGGGCGTGGCCACCCATCTGAACCTGCTCTCTCAATCAGCCTGGGAGCTTCCTTGCTCCCAGCTACAACAACTTCCTGGGCTGTTTTTAAGCCCTTTTGGCTGGGAGTGGGTGGTCACCCTGCTACAGTCATCAAGAAATTTTTTCCCAATTGTTCTTTTATATTTTGTCCCCAGCAAAACAGAGGAGACATTTACTTTCTCCAGGACACAGTATTACAACAGGACACCCAGGGCCTAGAGAGAAGGCTACTGAACAAAATAATACTAGCCTCAAACCACATGAGAGAGACTCAGGTAAGTTAGGGAGCTGGCTAAGGAAGGGCAGGGAGGCCCAGACATGGTCTGGCCTACCTGGGCCCCCCAAATGGATCCAGCTGAGGAGTCCAGATCTTTGTACCTACAAGCTTGGTTTTAGATCATGTTCCTGCCATTTAATAAACCTCTGTTTTACTGGCTAGCTGAGAGTCACGTCTGACTGTGGAGCTGGGGTGCAGGACCCCACCTGGGTGGGCTCGCTGCGGGAAGCGCACGGAGGGGCAGAAGGTGCTGAATGTTCCAAGGTCAGACCCAGAAAGTTGGAAGCTCTATGCTGTGAAGCTCCTAGCCCTGGAGACAGGCTGTTCATAGAGGAAGCTTCCCCCCAGAGTCCTGACTGGCTTTCTAGGGAGCAGTTCCAGACCACCACTCCCAGGAACTCCATGACACCACCAGTGGTTCAAAAGATGCTATGAAGACCCAGACAGCTCTTGCCTCCAACTCTGAGGGCCAGCAGAGTTTGTGAATTAACCACACCCAGCCCAGAGCCCTCCATGAGAGGAGCCCCTCCTTGGAGGTCTGATCGGAGCGGTTTTGCTGTCTGGGTCCAGGCAAACTTGAGTCCAGTGTGAGCACCACAGGGGAAACTTAACTGAATAAAAGGATAATTGGGATGCCCTGGCTCCTCCTGAAGCAATGGCTCAGCCCTACCCCCAGCCCAGTATCCTTCACCTCCCCAGAATGGAATCCCTGCAGAGTATGCGCACCCTCAACCCCACACAGCACTACTCAGGGCAGAGCACGGTACCGAGCATGCCATGACCCTCTACACCCCAGCACAGAGTCACGCTGAACAGCCGGGCACCGAGGCCAGCATGTAGTCCATAGCGGGGACGCAGATGGTATCGACAGACAAAGCTGCACAGAGACCCAACAGCTCCATTCCTCAGGTAAGTTAGTTCTCTTGAGATACTAATCAAAGGATCAAAGCTTTTACTAATTAAACTCTCTCTTTTGGGGATAAACTATATACTGAAACTAAAATGTATTATTCTGCTAGAGGCCCTCATCTTCCTCCAGACCAAAGCCCAGGTCCTAGACAGCACTTGTGCACATGCATAAGATGGGACAACTCACATGCTGAAAGTTACACTTAAGTGCTTTGCAGGATTAGGACCTGAGGCACATGATATCAGACACAGAGACAGACCTATGGTTTCTTAATGAGCAAGTCTTTCCCTTTATCTGGAAGGCGCTCTGATACTATTGCGATAAGTGGCAGTATAAAGCCCTAAGACAGAATCTGAGCTATCTCTAAAAGGAGCAGCATTGGGTTTAGAATATAGTTTGCTATCAGGAAAAGCCATGAAAAAATCCCTCTCATTCCAAAGGAAGTCAGCCTCCTTTTTGGGGACAGTTTATTCCAGGAAAACTCTCTGAATACCTTGAAGCTGCCCAGTCTGTCTCTCTCTACCTCCTCAGCGAAGGGCAGGGAAAAATATCATGTGACTATGGTAACCAATCATCTATCACAGTTAGCTAATAGTCAATAGTCTAACTAAGCAGCTTGCAAACAACTCAAAGGCTGAAAATTGTTTAGCCAAATGACTCAATGAACATTTATCACTAATGACTTGTAACCCTTCTGCCCATCAGAGTTGGCAGCAACAAGGGCCGGGTTCAGTATCCAGGGGTTCCATTCCAATAGCACAATACAAAAAAACCCGGCTCGAGCCCCCACCCAGTGACCTGGGACAACCATATACCACTCCTCTGGGCGTCTGTAAGAAACAATACTTCCCCTCTCGCAAGCACAGAGTCTGAGTGTACCAAAGCCTTTTAATAACAGGGAGAAACAATGTGGCATTATATTGGGGAAACACCACAAACAAGGTTAATAAACCAAACCATGAACCAGAAGCCCCCTTCCCAGCAAATAGGCCGTGGTCTTCCCTTTGGATCTTGAGTTCCACAACCCCAAAAAGTCACTCAATAGTCCCAAAAGTCCAACAGCCCAAGAGTCTCTGTTCTTGGTCAGTGCAGAGCTCAAAAGTCAATTGGCAGAGTCTTACCTCCAGCCTGGGTGGAAATGGAGGGTAGGGCACGGGGCACCTTATGTGGTCCGAGGCCGACTGCACCGCCTCTCCGTGAGGTTCCGCTGCAGCTCTCACTGCAATCGGCTCTGCTCCGCTCCGCTGGCTGTCCCACGAACCGCTCTGCCCGTTGATCCGCTAGCTGCTCTGCTAGCCGACACACAGACAGCTCTGCCGCGCCGGTCACTCTGCCCGCAGCACCAATGCCTCTGCTAGTTGACACACAGACAGCTCTGCCGCGCCGGTCACTCTGCCCGCAGCACCAACGCCTCCACTAGTCGACAGACAGCTCTGCTGCACCGGTCACTCTGCCTGCAGCACCAACAACTCCGCTAGCCGTCCTGCTAGCCGACACACAGACTGCTCTGCTGCACCAGCCACTCTGCACTTTTTTCAGGCCCCCCTACTTAAGACAGTGCTCAGTGATTTCTTTAGCTTTTAAGTGATTTCAGCATACAGTAGGGGAGCCTTAGTGCAGGTGCACCACTGACCCCAAAGCAATTGAAACTAGACTCTTAATAGAAGCAAAATTCAATTCTGATATTCCACAGTGGAGAGAGACAGGGTGTAATAGACTTAGGAGACCCTCAGACAGAGCCCTCACCAAAAGATATAGATACATATCTTACCACCTCCCTCAATCTCACAGTGTTCTGAAACACATGACCCTTGCCCAGTGAGTGCTACCTAGATGATGGTGAGTCCCTCTATCATAACAAGGGCCAAGTACATGTCCATAGTCCTTCATTCACATAATCACAGTAACATCACTTTATCATTCCTGCCCCAATAACATAGAAACTGGGGCTCCCACATCAGCTGAAGTGGCCATGTGGGCTGCTGTGGGCTCAGGCTAGGCGCAGTGGGTGTGTCTATGCAAATTGATCAGCCCCAAAGTTAATTTCCAAGACTCACTGCAATTCCCATAGTTCGCCACCAGATGTCAGAATATATCTCATTCCTGTCACTGCTTACAGACTCATCCCCAGAAAGTTGGGTTGGTTCATTCACAACTTGTGCACAGAAATAAGGACTTGACTTATATAAACAACTCTGGCTAGTGCAATTGGCTTCAGTCACCTCAGTTTCTTTTTTTTTTCTTTCTTTTTTAGAAAGCAACAAATGAACTAAAAGCAGCAGCTAGTAACACCTTAGACTCTGGAACGCTGCTATTTCAGTGATGTGATGTACGAGATGCAGTATCTGAAACCACTGGAGCTGCCTGAAGAGTTTCTTTTCATGACATTAAGCAACTGTCACCAGCCTGTGGTATGGTAATATAGCAGGGTGCTGCTGCAAAGGGACCTAATTAGCCCCTGCTCAGCCAGCCCCAATCTGGGGAAATAGATTAGGGCTGTGAAAAACCTGATGCCTGGCCTGTGGATTGGCTGCACCTGCTGGCCTAAGGGCTATAAAGACTGGGAGGGAGGCAGAAGGGGGGAGTGGTCAGGTTAAGGTTAGTTCCCTGGGTGAGGGCTGACTCTCTTTGTAAAAAGAGCCAAGTAGGCTGGTAAGCTTGTATATAGCTTAACACTGGGGGGGGGGGAGGGGAAATGCTTTTGTAAATAAAAACACATGTGTTGCACAGGTGAGGCCTCTCAGAACTTTATTGGGGCAGCTAGCAGGCCCTAGGAAGAGGGGTAGCCAGTGGACCCTTTTACAGGTAACTTCCATCTTTTGTTTCAAAGTTATTGCCTTTCATTTAAGGAGAGGGGATTACTCTCTCTACCTAAAAATGTTACAGCTAAACAGAACTCTGTGTGTGTGTGTGTGTGGTGCCACAAGATTAACTATTGTTGCTAGTTCTGGTTTCCAGATCATGAGCTATCCAGATGGAGGTGCAAGTTCTAACTTATGCCTCTGAAGTTCCTTAAGGATAGGAAGGAGTGCAAGATCAGATCTAGGGGAGCTCTTCTCTGCCCCACTTCCCATCCTGCCCCAGTGTGCTCTCCTCTTACTCTGGGAGTGAGTTGGGTATCAGGGCATAGCTGTACACTGGTGGAGGTGAATCCCCCACTGGCTTTCATTGGCTGCTTTAAAGCCATTCCGCTCTGCTTATGCTGCACAAAATGGCCTAGGAGCCCATAGCATCCTGCCCCACAGTGTTTCTAAGGGTAGGTCTTCACTACCTGCCGGGTGGTGAAGATGCTGGGATGCATAAAAAGGGGAATCTCAAGTAGGGGTACAGTGCTTATTTTAACCTCTAAATCTGGCACTTGTGTGACTACTGTTGGAATACTGTGTTCAGTTCTAGTTCCCACAATTCAAAAAGGGTGTTGATAAACTGGAGAGAATATTGACAGAAGAGCCACAGTGATTAAAGGATTAGAAAGCATGCGTTTACAGTGGTAGAATCAAGGAACTAAATCTATTTAGTTTAAAGAAGTAAAATGGTATGCGATGGGGGTTTACCTACCCCACATTAGTTCAGCAGGGGTTAATCATACTTTGTGAGCCAAGGAGGCCATGCCCCCTCATCTCTGCTGGGCATGCTTCAGCTGGAACCAGGATACAAGAGAGCCACTCTAATCAGTCTGGGATGACTGTCGAAGGGAGCAGAGGTGCATTGCTGGTTCCTGAAGAGAGACTGCCAGTGCTGCAGGGTTCAGAGGCCAGCTGGTCTGTGGCTGTGACGGACCTCAAATCATCCAATGCCATAGATGGAGGAGAGACCACAGGATCCCTGAGACTACAAGTTGTGGAAGAGCAGATGGGAAGTAACCTAGGTGGACTAAGCATTGATCCAGTTGTAGCTTTGATTCATGTTTTGGAAGGATCCCCGCTGAGTTAGTGGCAGATACCTCTGTGGCAAGACAACCCCTGGGCTGGGACCCTGTGGAACAGATAGGACTGAGTGGAGAAGGGCTGGCCACTGGGCCATATTGCTCTGCTGCCAAGGGTGGTTCCATTGACTCTGGCCACTAGGCTGCACTGCCCTACCATGAGAGTGGTTCTGTTGACTTTGGCCACTAGGCCACACTGCCATACCTAGAAGGGCAGCCCTAGAGACTCAGGCTGTTGGGCCGTGGACCCTCACCAAAGAGCTGCTGCACTGATTCCAACCATTAGGCTATGCTCCCCTAGGAGCCAAGACTACTGTGGTGGCTAGGGAGACTAGGCCAGTTGGACTGCTCCAGATCTACTTCAGTTCCTCCACAACCTGATACACCCTGACTGGATGGATCTATCCTGTGACAGAGTGACTTAATCACAGTCTATAATATCTTACATGAGGGACTCCTAATTTATAATGGGCTCTTCAATCTAGCAAAGAAAGGTGTAACTTGATCCAATGGCTAGAAACTGAAGCTAGACCCATTCAGACTGGAAATACAGCATACATTTTTAATGGTGAGTTAATTAACCGTTAGAACCATTTACCAAGGGCAGAGGGAGATTCTCCCTCACTAACAATTTTTAAATCAAGATTGGTATGTTTTTTTCCTAAAAGCTCTGCTCTGGGAATTATTCTGGGCAAGGTCTATGGCCTGGGTTATACCAGAGGTCAGACTAGATGACGGCAATAATCCATTCCAACCTTGGAATCTGAATCTGCTTCATCACTACATATTGCTCCTTTGTGTGCCCACCATCTGACTCTCATCCTCTGCTGCAGAGTCTGAGCCAGCTCTTGGAGGTCTCTGGTGAATATAAGATCCCTCTGCCTAAAGGGAAGTTTCCAGCCATCTGCAATGCTCTGCACAGCCAGGTGAGGAGTGGCTTTGCTTGGATTCCCTCGAGCTTAGGCACAACAGAACTGAAGCATATTAATAAAAATCTATCCAATGATAGTGCAACCCCTGGGGACCTCCTTATGCCTTACTGATTTCTGCAGGCTCAAGAGTAAGCAAGTAGCGGTCTCATTTTCTTTGCTTTATGAACTGAGCTGGATATTAGCTATTTCACCATAAGCCGATTATCAGGGGGAGTCAGAGTTGTATAGCAAAAACTGTGGCTGTGTCTTGATTAGATCAGCTCTGCTGCTCAAAACATTTTAGCTTCTTATCTAATGTATTGGTCATTGTGTTTGATTCTTGCTGTGCATTCAGTACCATCTACCTGGGGTTCAGACCTCTATTTGGACAAGTAGGAAGTGGAAGCTTAGAAATTAATTGAACATTTTTGTTTCAATTGCTTCTAATTTGTTTTTCTTTGACTATTTCCCTTCTTCCCACAGATCAATTCTCAAACTAAGCAGGTCAGCATGGAAAATCATGTAAAGCTATTCTAGTGTATACTTCTGCTAGATAAGGGGAAGAGTCTGTTACAGTGGTTTCCTTGTAACTTCCTTACCTTTGTAAGGTATGTTAAGAATAAGAGTTCTGTTAGTGAGGATGTGATTTCTTCCCTGGCAGCCCATCCTTCTCCTGATGATTTCAGAGCATTTCTGAACTCACAGCTGAAGGTTGAGAATGAGGCTGTTCATGTGGCATTTTTGAATCTGCTCAAAGCTATTGTTGGTGCTGACTGTAAGTAACACAGAAGCAACTGTGTCAACTGCCCACTTGGCTGACATGCTGAGGGTTGACTTGGGGACATCCAGAGCTAAAAGTGTGAGCTACTACAGATTGAGCTAAAGAACCAAGGCTTTGTAGGCACAGTAGGGCTGTAACGGACTCATTGCCTATGCAAATGGGGCACAGAAGCTCTAACACACAGTGGTTTGGATATCACTAAGGGACCAAATGCTGCCCTAAGTTACCCCATATGGCTACACAGAAATCAACATGTTCAACTAATTGCTGAATGTAGCCCAAGCTATTTTTCAAGGTATTTTTCAACTTCAAATACAGAAGCTAACTTGGGGCTAATGCACATTAACAGTAATCAGATAAAAATAAAATAGTACACCTGACTTGATAATAAGTATTACATATGTAACCCTTCTGCCCATCAGAGTTGGCAGCAACAAGGGCTGGGTTCAGTATCCAGGGGTTCCATTCCAATAGCACAATACAAAAACCGGCTCGAGCCCCCACCCAGTGACCTGGGACAACCATATACCACTCCTCTGGGTGTCTGTAAGAGACAATACTTCCCCTCTCGCAAGCACAGAGTCTGAGTGTACCAAAGCCTTTTAATAACAGGGAGAAACAATGTGGCATTATATTGGGGAAACACCACAAACAAGGTTAACAAACCAAACCATGAACCAGAAGCCCCCCTCCCAGCAAATAGGCCGTGGCCTTCCCTTTGGCTCTTGAGTTCCACAACCCCAAAAAGTCACTCAATAGTCCCAAAAGTCCAACAGCCCAAGAGTCTCTGTTCTTGGTCCGTGCAGAGTTCAAAAATCAATTGGCAGAGTCTTACCTCCAGCCTGGGTGGAGATGGAGGGTAGGGCACGGGGCACCTTACGTGGTCCGAGGCCGACGGCGCCGCCTCTCCGTGAGGTTCCGCTGCAGCTCTCACCGCAATCGGCTCTGCTCTGCTCCGCTGGCTGTCCTACGAACCGCTCTGCCCGTTGATCTGCTAGCTGCTCTGCTAGCTGACACACAGACAGCTCTGCTGCGCCGGTCACTCTGCCCGCAGCACCCACGCCTCTGCTAGTTGACAAACAGACAGCTCCGCCACGCCGGTCACTCTGCCAGCAGCACCAACGCCTCCACTAGTCAACAGACAGCTCTGCTGCACCACTCACTCTGCTAGCCGTCCTGCTAGCTGACACACAGACTGCTCTGCTGCACCAGCCACGCTGCACTTTTTCCAGGTCCCCCTACTTAAGACAGTGCTCAGTGATTTCTTTAGCTCTTAGGTGATTTCAGCATACAGTAGGGGAGCCTTAGTACAGGTGTACCAGTGAGCCCAAAACAATTGTTAGCTCAGCAGCCTAGAACCAGGCTCCTAATGGAAGCAAAATTCAATTCTGGCATTCCACAGTGAAGAGACACAGAGTGTAATAGGCCTAGAAGGCCCTCAGACAGAGCCCTCACCAAAAAGTATAGGTGCTTATCCACCACCTTTCTCAATCTCACAGTGTTCTGAAAATGCATGGCCCTTGCCCAGTGAGTGCTACCTAGATGATGGCGAGTCCCTCCATCATAACAAGGGCCAAGTACGCGTCCATAGTCCTTCATTCACATAATCACAGTAACATCACTTTATCATTCCTACCCCAATAACATAGAAACTGGGGCTCCCTCATCAGCCGAAGTGGCCATGTGGGCTGCTGTGGGCTCAGGCTAGGCGCAGTGGGTGTGTCTATGCAAATTGATCAGCCCCAGACTTATTTTCCAAGGCTCACTGCAATTCCCATAGTTCGCCACCAGATGTCAGAATATATCTCATTCCTGACACTGCTTACATATACTTTATACTAGATTCTGAGTCCAGTTAATCTGTTTTTACACCAGTATAACTTCTGTGACCTCAGTCTACCTAACTTTTGATATTTCCATCATGGTAGTATGATGGCACTATTTATAGAAATGAAATTACTTTAGATTTTCACTGGTGTAACGGAGACCAGTTTCTGAGCTTACTGTGTTTCCCACTCATTCTGTATGAGAGAAGTTTGGTACTATTCTTAAATAGGGCCCTTTGAAATCCAGGATTATTTCCAATGTGGAAAGTTAGTGTGTGGAATAAAGTACTGTATACCTCTCCTTATCTTTCAGTGCCGGAGAAAAGAGTTAAAAAATTTCTGACAGTGAAGGCAGTGAAATCCATTCTCAGCGACCAGTATGCTAAGGTAAGATGGTGTGTGGAACAGTGAAATAGTTCAATTCTTTTCAGTGTTATGGGATAAATGGATATCTGGGTGGAGCTTTCATTCAGATCCAGACGAGACTGCAGAATAGAGAAGGCATGTCATTCTCCTGCCTGTGTTAAATGTATCCATGTTTTGAATCCAAGAAGATAAAATCAAAAGCATAAGGATTCTCATATCCTATCTCAGGCAGAAGGGATAACAACTCATGTGTGTAATCTCTACCTTTGCAGGTGAGGAAGGCAGCTCTTCATTGCATCAGGAGGCTGCTCAGTTCAGAAAGTGTGGAGACTGGTGCAGCATGGGATATGGTAGCACATGTTCTTTGAGTGATTGCCCATGTGCATTCCAACAAATGTGTGCGCACCATGCATGTATGGTCCCGATGCTTTTTCTCCAGCTGTACCCGTCGGGTCGGCAGGAGAGACCCCTAGAGTGGCACCTTTATGGCAGCATATATATGACCCTGACAACCTGCCCCCTCCCAGTTTTCTTACCGTTTGTGGCGGTTGCTGGAACAGCCTCGTGTCTCTCATACTCTGTTTAGCGGTTCTCATTCTTTGTTTTATAGTTAATAGTTTTTCTTTCTATTGTAGTTTAGTGTACGTTAGTGTTAGATATGGGGAAACCCTTTTTTCCCCTTTAGCTGCTCCAGCACCAGGGCATGCCTCAGGCACCGGGGTTTAAAAACTGTGAATACTGCAGGAAACTGATGCCAAACAGTGATCCGCATTCTAAGTGTTTAGGCGAGGGCCATCAGACTGAAAGGTGCTCTACTTGTAAGAGCTTTAAGCCACACACCAAAAAGGGGAGAGACTTTAGACTTAGACTTCTCATGGAAGCAGCCTTGCAGCCCCACATGGATCCTCCTCCCGCTGGCCTCCGTCTGCGAGTCTACGGCACCGAGGAAAGAGGCTTCAAAATCCCACCGGCACTGGTCTCTGGCACGTCATTCTAGCATCTCCCGGAGACACAAATCCCAGTCCCCAGTGCTCTCCAAGAAAGAGGTCAGACAGAGGTCGCTCCCCAGTGCATAATACCCAGGGTGAGCCCTCTAAGACATGCCTGGCATCGGGGCATTGGTGCCAACCCCCAAAGAAGTCTATGCCTAGTACATCTTCAGTGCCCAAGCCTCAGTCTCTTATGGGTGCAGACTCTCCGTCCCGAGACACGTTAGAGGACCTGGACCTGCCCTTGACACCAGACACGTACGAGGTGGCCAAGGACCTCACTGATATGACTTGTGACACCGCACCAGCACCGTTTGTCCCACTGGTGCCGATGCCACAGCACCGGTCATCCCGCCTCAGTCAAATATGGCAGTGCCGATCACCACTCCGACAATGTCGGGATATGTGATTCCCCTGGCACCGGGGCTGTCGATGTCTTCTGCCACCCATCCCTTGGCGTCGGACCTAGACCTCGGTTATTTGGCCCTGACCCTACAGCACCCGGGGAAGCCTACAATGTTTTGATGACATCGACTCCCCAGCACCGCAAGGCTCTGCACCGCAAGGCTCTGCACCGCCTTGGTTGGCATTGGACTATTCTTTGGAATCGGATGCAGGCTCTTTGAGATCAGGCCGTAGCCACTGCAGGTCCAGGTCCTGTCACCACTCCAGGTGCCGTCACCCTTCCCACCATGATCTGCCACCTCCCTCTTGGCCACTCCAGTGGCAGGGCTCAGTGCAGTGGCCGTTCTGGACACCCTGAGCATATCACCAAGCCCAGGGGCAAAGCTCCAGACAGGTATCCGTGGCTTCAGCACCGTGGGCATCACTCTCTGCCACAGCACCACATTCTGACGCGGCCCTGGAGGAGCCGGTACGGGGACCCTCAAATTTACAGGACCCACACCTGGCCACTCCGTCTGCCCCACAGGGGGACCCCCTGTACGACCCTTCCCACAGGGAACCCGAGGGTCAGGAAGAACCCTTTCTGGGCACCTCTTCCTCATCTTAGCCAGATGAGGCAGTAGCAGGCACATCCCCAGGCCTGTCTCCATGGATGTGAGAGGGCATCAGGACCTACTGAGGCGGGTAGCCTAAAACCTCAACTTGCCAGCCGAAGTGGTCACTGAGGATGTTGATCCCACTGTGGACATCCTCACCCCAGATGGGCCTTCCAGGGTAGCCTTGCCCTTTATTAAAACCGTACAAACTAACATGGATACCCTCTGGCAGACCCCAGCCTCTATTCCGCCAAGGGTGAGGAGAGGTGCTACTTTGCACCCCAGAGGGGATATGAACACCTTGACACTCACAGCCTGGAACCCTGGTCGTTGATGCAGCCAACCACAGAGAGCATCAGGGCCAACCAGGCTCAACTCCAAAATCCAGAGAAGCCAAGAAACTCTACCTTTTTTGGCAGGAAGGTATACTCTTCAGGAGGCCTTCAGCCAAGAATTTCAAACCAGCAGGCCACCCTGGGTCGTTATGCCTTCAATTCATGGTCGGCCCTCACTAAATTCCAGGACTTCGTTCCTAAAGAGTCAGCTACGGAGTTTAAAGCGATTGTCAAGGAAGGAAGGGTAGTATCTAGAGCAGCGTTGCAGGCAGCTCTAGATTCTGCAGACTCAGCCACCAGCACTATGGCAACAGGAATAACAAGGTGCCATAGTGCATGGCTGCAGGTGTCTGGAATTCTACAGTCCAGAACACAATTCAGGACCTTCTGTTTGATAGGCAAGGGCTGTTTGCACAGGACACAGACAAGAAGCTACACAGTCTCAAAGACTCCAGAACCTCCCTGAGGCCCTTGGCCTCCATACCCCGCAACCTCAAAGGAGACCCTTCAGACCCCCTCCACCCCACCTCCTTCTCATTTCTATCAGCCCCTCCCTAGACAGGATCAGCCTAGGCAGGGTGTGAGGGGAAAGAGTAGGCCCCCCCCATTCCTCCTCCTCCCTCCTCCTTGTCAGGGGCAATCCAATGGTGGTGGTAATAATAAACAACCGCCTGTTATTACCATTGGATTGCTCCTGACAAGGAGGCCCTAGGCCAAACTTTTGAAGGCTTGCCCGAGGACGGAACATCAGTTGACACTCCGCCCACCCCCATCCCTTCTATTTGTCAATTGTTTATCCCACTTTTTTTACTGTGCCTGGTCTCAGATCACCTCAGACAAGTGTGTCCTCAGTATGGTAAAAGTGGGATATTCTATCCAATTTTCTTCCCTCCCTCCCTCCTACCCCCCTTCCCTGTTCCTCTTCAGGGACCCTTCTCACAAACAACTCCTTTTTACAGGAGGTTCATGAGCTCCTAGGCGTGGGTGCGATGGAGGTTCCTCAAGAATTCAGGGGCAGGGGATATTACTCCTGTTATTTCCTTATCCTGAAAGCCAAGGGAGGGCAGGTCTTCAACCCATCTTGGACCTGTAAGGCCTCAATGCTTTTGTAAAAAAGTCAAGGTTTCGCATGCTTTCCTTAGCCACCATTATCCCTTCCATGGATCAAGGAGACTAGTTCACCACCCTCGACTTAAAAGATGCATATTTCAATAATCCCAGAACACAGGAGGTTCTTAAGATTTATGGTAGGGGACCACCATTACCAAGTCAGTTCTCCCTTTTGGGTTGTCCACCGCCCCAAGAGTGTTCACAAAATGCATGGTAGTAGTGGCTGTATTCCTGTGGCGATGCCATATCCATGTATACCCTTACCTGGACGACTGGCTCATCAAAGCGGGATCAAAGGAGTTAGTGGCTCAACATGTATCCCTCGTCAGGACCACATTTCTCCAACTGGGCCTAATACTGAACGAACCAAAATCAACTCTTATACCCACTTAGAAGATCAAATTCATCAGGGCGGTGTTGGACTCGCTGGAAACAAGGGTATTCCTCCCCCTTCCCCATTGTATCACAATCGCAGACATCGTTCAATCCCTTATCCGGTTCCCTACCACTACAGCCAGGAATTGCATGGTAGTGTGCACGTACGTGGTTCCTTATGCCAGGCTCTGCCTGTGTCCTTTGCAAGCCTGGCTGGCTCCCATATTCAGACAGTGCTGGGATCCTCTAGATGCTCTTGTAACCCTCCTGACACATGTCCTGGACTCCCTCCATTGGTGGCTCCTGCTCCGTTTGCTTTGTGTGGGGGTTCCCTTCAAGAAACCACAGCTTTCCATAATGCTGGTGACAGATGCTTCCACCCTGGGCTGGGGGGCCCACCTGGGAGGCATCGCAACTCAAGATCGTTGGTCTCAAAGCAAATTGTCCCTCCATGTCAACATTGGGGAGCTCAGAGCAATTCGCCTGGCATGCCAAATGTTCTAGGGCCACCTACAAGGCAGGTGCATTTCTGTTCTGACAGACAACACAGCCACAATATTTTATATCAACAAACAGGGTGGTGCTCGCTCCTCTCCCCTTTGTAGGGAAGCCTTAGACCTTTGGGATTTCTGCATCAGACATACGATACGCCTTCAGGCCGACTACCTTCCCGGATCTCTGAACGAGCAGGCAGACAGACTCAGCTGCTCATTTCAGGGTCAGGAGTGGTCCCTCAGTCCAGATATCACCCATTCTCTCTTCCTCGAGTGGAGATTTCCTCTAGTGGACCTGTTCCCCACAAGGTCCAACAGGAAGTGTCAGAAGTTCTGCTCTTTCCTCAACCTCAGCCTGGGCTCAGAGGTGGATGCGTTTCAAATTCCCTGGTTGGGGGGCCTACTTTATGCATTTCTCCCATTTCCTCCCATTCACAGGGTACTGATCAAGGCTTGGCAGGATAGGGGAGCCTTGATCCTCATAGTGCTAGCTTGGCCCCACCAACAGTGGTACACCTTGCTACTAAGCCTATGTGTGGCCAAGCCCATAACCCGTTCACCATTCCTGGCACTGATCTCCTAGGGCCATGGCTGCATGCAGCATCTGCACATAGTCTCTCCACCTCACAGCGTGGAATATCCATGGCTAAACCCCTTGGAGCTGCAATGCTCAGACCCTGTGAGGGATGTCCTCCTGGGGAGTAGGAAACCCTCAACACGTGCGACTTACGTAGCAAAGTGGAAACACTTCTCCTTATGGTCTTGAAGTAAGGAGAAGGACCCATGGTTGGTTCCTGTGCCCTTTCTTCTGGATTACCTCCTCCACCTCGAACAGCAGGGTCTGGCTATCTCGACTTTAAGGGTGCATCTGGCTGCTATCTCAGCTTTTCACCCGGGTGTAGATGGGGTCTCCCTATTTAGTAGTTCACTTGTGGCAAGGTTTCTCAGGGGCCTAGATAGATTGTACCCTCCCACCCCCCCACCCCCCGTCCACCAGCCTATCACCTATGGGACCTAAACCTTGTCCTTACAGCACTTATAAGACCCCCGCCCTTCAAACCACTAGCCACCTGCCCACTCTCTTACCTTTCGTGGAAGACAGCTTTCCTAGTGGCCATTACCTCTGCCTGAAGGGTCTCTGAGCTCAGAGCACTTACCTCTGAACCACCTTACACCGTCTTCCATAAAGATAAGATCCAGCTGCGTCCCCATCTGGCCTTCCTTCCTAAAGTGGTATCCCCCTTTCATTTGGACCAGGAGCTGTTTTTTCCCCTAAGTCACATACCTCTAATAGCGACAGAATGTTTCATACTTTGGATGTGAGGAAAGCATTAGCGTTCCTCATAAACGCACAAAACCATTTCATAAATCTCCAGCTTTTTATTTCAGTAGCAGAATGAAATCGGGAGGACCTTCATTCTACACAGCGGCTCTTGTCATGGATCACATTGTGTATTAAATTGTTACAATTTGGCAAATGTTGCACCTCCTCCTTTAACAGCACACTCGACCAGGGCGCAAGCGATGTCGGCAGCATTCCTGGTGCATATTCCGATTATCGATATCTGTAGAGCGGCAACATGGTCATCCGTCCACACCTTCGCCTCCCACTATGCCATCATCCAGCAGGCGACGGACGATGCTTCCTTCGGTCGGGCGGTCCTAAGAACAGGAATCGGAGACACTCGTAACCCTCCTCCGAGATTATTGCTTGTAAGTCACTTGTTGGAATGCACATGAGCAATCACTCGAAGAAGAAGAAATGGTTACTCACCTCTCGTAACTGTTCTTCGCGATGTTGCTCATGTCCATTCCAAATCCCTCCCCACTGTCGGAGTAACCGGCAAGAAGGAACTGGGAGGGGGGCGAGTCGGCAGGGTCATAAATACTCTGCCATAAAAGCGCCACTCTAGGGGTCTTCCCTGCCGACCCGATGGGTACCGCCAGAGAAAAAGCTTCTGAGACCGTGCACGCACACTTGTTGGATTGGACATGAGCAACACATCTCAAAAAATAACAATTACGAGAGGTGAGTAACCATTTCTTTTCAGTGAGTTCAGTGTGTCCACCAGCAAACTAGTAAGGAGAGTTCTTAACACTTAGGACTTGGTCCTACCATTCTTGCATGCTGACTGCTCCCCTTGACTTCAGTGGGAGTTTTGACTCAAGGACAGCAGATTCTGGCTCTAATCGTTCAGTCCAGATCAGTTATATTGGTATAAAATCAAGGTAACTCCACTGACTTTAGTGGCGTTATTCTGAATTTATACTAGTGTAACAGAGATCAGAATCTCACACTGGGTATTTACATCTAACAGAGTTATGTATGTTACTCAAACCTATGAGTCACTGAAAATTCTGAAAACACCATTTTTCAGTAAAATGTTCTTGTACAAGGAAGCACGTCTTTCTCTTTTAAAGAGACTTTCAAGAGAACATAATAATGCCCAGTTCTGTGGCTGTTGAAGCATACAGCAAAAACTAAGGTTATGCAGGCTGCATCACAGACTGTCAGGAGCCTGGAAAAGCTTGCTACATATTTCCCTCACTACATATTCTACTCTACATCTACTAATTCTCTTAGTTTTAGTTTATTTCAGGACCCTATTTTCAGAAAACTCCGGGGAGCAAACAGAAGTCTCTCAAGATTCCCTCAGTGTAACCCATCTATCAGAGCTTATGTAAAAAATGAAACTATCTTCTATTAACTAGGGGAAATTGGAATGGGATGAATGAAAGGAATAGGGTAAACAATTAATAATACTGAACAGATTCAATCCTACACTCTTTCAGACAGGAATTTACAATGGGATGAGTGAGAACTGTTCTCTCTAGACACTGTCCAGAAGCTGCTGCTGAGACCAAGAACACTGACAACCTGCGGGACTACAATCACCACTGGAACAGCTGCCATGTTAGAGGATGGTGGTGGGCAACGAATCAGGTGAGAGGCCTAACTAGCTTCCCAGCCTAACCCCATTTGTGACGTCCTGCCTTTTGGAAGATTTAACAATACTGATTTCTCTCTGCTCCATATTTACCAGCCAGAATATTTTGAGCATGTTTGTTATGTGGGACTATATACATTGCTAATAGCTGTTTTGCATTTCGTTTTTCAGGTGCTGGGCATCACTTTTGAGAACAAGGTAAATTTTTAAATCTGCCCTCAGCTCTTGCATTTTCTGTACACAAGTTGCTTGTTTAAATCGCACAGAGCTATATTTCCTTGCTACATCAAGCAGGAGTCCTGGCTGATCTGGTGTAAATGGATCTGGATTTATTTGAACCTGAGTTCTCTCTTCTTCTGAGGTGCAGAGCTGGGGTCCTTTGCCTTCTGGGGTCTGCGGACACCTCTCCTCTCCTGAGGCTAGATTGAATTCCTCATCTTTATCTTCTGGGCTCTGGTTCGTTTCTGATCCACAACCTCTTGTTTCTCATCCTGGATTATGTAGGACGTGTGATGTTAGGAGTGTAATTTTGGAATCTTACTGACAGGTGACAGGGCCAGAAATAGTTAATGAACTCGCTTACTGACCTGACCCACGACAGAACTTTAAAGGTTGCTTAGAAGGATACATAAATGACTAGTGCTTTAAAATGCAGTGGACATTGTTAGAGTAGGTGTTTGTTCAGGTCTTATGATGTAAGCAAGTAAGTCCTGTCTATTACTATGGCTTTGATTCAAAGATCAAAAAGGAGTATTTGTATTTAGGAAGATACTTAAGTAAACTAGTATTGTTGTCGGTGTCCCTTTGAAGGTTGTGGTAACCTGTATATGAACTGTTTAATGGATAAACTATCCTGTGCTAACTGCCAAAATGTTTAGGAGAAGGAAAGTTAAGCCTATTTTCTTAGGCCAAAAGGCTTCTGAAAATGTATAAAAACCCTGGGGGACACTCCTTCCTCATCTCAGATCTGCTTTGGGTTTCAAAAAGGGGAAACCCTGAGCCGTAAGGATTGAGATCCTCAGTCACTGATTGGGGTCACCCTGACTATGGACATTGGCCTATTTCTAAAAGGACTTTTGGCAACTACCAGCTCATCTCTGCTATGTAACTAAAACTCAAGAACTGAATCCAGTTTGTGTATATTGATCATTCAACCAGCACTCTGTTCTTTTTAAATAAATTTTAGCTTAGTTAACAGGAATTGACTAAGCATGTATTTTGGGTAAGATCTAAGTTATCATTTGACCTGGGTCTGGGTCTTGCTTCTTTGGAATCAGGAGAACCTTTTCTTTTATATGATGAAGTAAGATTCTCAGTAATCATCACCATATCTGACAGGTGTGTGTGAAGGGAGGCTGGAGGCTGGGCCCTTTTAAGGGGAACTACATGGTTTGGACTTCTTAGTAGCCAAGGAGGTATTATAGAAGCTGTTTTGTGCTGGCTGGTAAATCTAAATATTGGAATATCCACCAGCTTTTGGGTTTGTCTGGCCCATTCTGTTGGCAGTTCACCCTAATTGAGTGACCTCAGCTCCCACAACACTTACCTAAAATTTAACCCTCAGCCACAATGTCACAGAGATTAGCTGTGCCATATTGGAGACCAGAGACTCCCAGGAGTTTGAATTCTCTTACAGACTGGAGTTCCTTGGCTACATGCTGGTGAGTGATTAGGAGCTTTGAGGACTGAAGTACAAAGGATTTTATGGTAATGTAATAAGATTGGTTTTCTAGGTAGATGTGTTTATCCATTGGCTGTGACTGTACTACTGCAGTCTCATGAGCTACTTGCACAGCACCCAGAATGCTGGGTCCACTCTGAACTTGGCAGGGATGCTGACATATTGTGGGCTGTAACTGGAAGGAATGACTTGTGTCTGAGTTATCAGGTGAGAGGCCTAACTAGCTTCCCATCCTAACCCCCTTTCCAAAATCCTGTCTGCGAGTAGGAGCCTGTCAAGATTGCCTCCCAAGTCTGAACTCTAGGGTACAGATGTGGGGACCTGCATGAAAAAAGAAATACCCCCCCCCAAGCTTATTTTACCAGCTTGGGTTAAAATGTGTTTCCCCAGAACACAACTTCTTCTGTATCTGGACCTGGTACGCTGCCACCACCAAACTAGGTCTAGGGTAGTTTGGGACCCTTCTTTCCCTTTCCACTAACCCCCCAAACTTCTTCCTTCCCTGGAAAGCTTGAGAGAATAAAAAACCCAAACCTCGCCTGATCCTGCGAGACGTGCCTGATCCAAAACCAGGATCTTACACAATGGAAAACAAGCAGTCAGCTTCTTAAGAGAGATTTTAATAAAAGAAAAAAGAGAGGAATAAATCCCTTATAACCATCAACAGAACAGCATCTACCATAATCAACAAAAGGATTCAGAAACCAGACCTCTCCCCCGAGACAACTTTCTCCCACTGTTGATATCTCTGCTGAAGCTTACAATATCAAGAAGCACCCAGCCAACACTCACCACTGAGAACCCTCCAAGTGATAAAAAGAAGGTAAACTTACTGACTACAGTACTTGATAGAATCTTATAGTTACAGTGAAAGACATAGCTGTGTTCATCCCATAGCCGAGGTGAACAAAGAGACCCCGAGAGAAACTGAAACTTAAAATCCTTTGTCTCCTGAGGAATTTCTCATTGGTCAGTTGTCTACCTCGCAGGTTACCTTTATCTTAACCCCTTACAGGTAAACAATAATTCTAGGCTACTTCACACTTATGACAGAGCCCTAATCACAGAAGGTAATACCCATGAAGGTAGGTATGCTTCCCTTAAAATAACAAACATAACCCACCAATAAACCAGATCTTGTCCCTTTAGAGGTGAGCTGTTATCTAGGCAGATAACAGGTTTCTGACTGCTTCCCTTCTTCCCAAGGTCTGAAGCAAGAAGCAGCCTCCTCTCAGCCTCTCTTCCCTCACCCCTGTTTCCTAGCAATTGGCCACTACATTTCCCACCTTTTCTTTCCTGCAGGGAACAAGAAGGCTGTCCAACATGGTGGATGACTTGTCCTTTTACAAACCCAAAATGGTGGACCATAACAAACCCCTATAAACACCATTACCAAGTATCTGGTTGTAATTTGAATAGGGTGGAACTCACACCTGGAGCAGCCAGATAAGCCTTGAGTTGAGCCAGCAGATGGCCGACTATGCCAGCCCCTCCAAAGAGAAGGTTTGTTCTCTGTTAAGGCTTAGTTTCTAGTTAATTTCTCTTGAAATTCTGGTTGAATGGCTGCATAAGGCTTCTCTCAATGCTTCATTACTTCATATTTTATTCTGCATATAATTTTTTTTTCTTGTTCCCTGCTCTTTGCTTCCCCTACCCCCACCCCCTCCACTCTTCCAATATTTGCTTGGACAGGCTGCTTGTCTGTACTGCATTGTTGGTTCTCTGGCTGGGCTAGATGATGGGGTGTTTGCAGTATGGGTGCTTGGCTATGCTGTTCCTTCCTGAGTGTTGCTGAGCTGGGTCTGTACTGACAGGCATGTTGTGTTACTGATATCTCAGTGCTGGTCTTTCTTTCAGTTTCCTGTATAAGGTGCTAGGAACATCCTTAGCAGCTTGTCAGCACCTGGTCCAGGTTAAATCACAGATCCATAAATTTCTGGACACAACAGATTATATGAAAGCCTCTGAGACACAGGTGAGGACTCTGTCCCGCTTCCCACTCTACCATGTAATCCCTGAATGCTTTTGTGGGGCTCAGCTCTGAGTTGGCCTGGGACAAATGCCATTTTGCCTCATATCCTCTTCATTGCTATTTCACTCAGCCTCTGCTCCCCTGTGTCTCAGGCCTGATTGGCACTTTTCACCACTTCAGGTGAAAGGAATGGACTCATGGGGTCTATCAGATACCTGGTTAGATACTGATCAGTATTTTTCTTGGGTGCCAGGGAATCATTTCCATCCTCATATTCTCTGCTGAGAGCCACTTGGACCTCACCTTGAACAGACTTCAGGAGTCAGGGACTGCAATGAGCAAGGTTAGGATTTCTAGGTTCATCGGCCACCTGAAGGTAAAGGAGCCAGGGGGTTCTCAAACTTCCTGTCCCTCTAAAGCAGAGCAGGACCCCCAAAACAGTGTCTGCTCTGGTCAGCTAGCATTGTCCCCCAATGTATGCGTTCTACATGATGTCTGCAGTTAAGTAGAGAGGAGCAAAATCCTAGAGCTGGGGTTCTCTTAAATGATTTTTATCATGTGATGTCTCATGGCTTGAGTGCCCCTCCCATGCACAATGTGTGGAAACTACATCAGTCTCTTGTATCGAAAAGCATTAAGGTATTTTTAGCTGGTTTTTAATCTAGTTACTAGCTGGAAATGAGGTATTGCAAGCAACATGTGGCTAACCAACCCGCCTTAGGTAGACCACCAGTGGTCTACAGATGACACTTATGAAACCTCTGATTTAGAGCAGTGGTTCTCAACCTTTCCAGATGAGTGTACGCCTTTCAGGAGTCTGATTTGTCTTGTGTACCGCAAATTTCACCTCACTTAAAAACTACTTGCTTACAAAAGCAGGCATAAAATTATAAAGTGTCGTACCACATTACTGAAAAACTGCTTATTTTCTCATTTTACCATATCATATGTACATGGATTTCAGTGTGTGTGTGTATATATATATTATAAAGAAGCCATTGTATTAAATTTTAGTTAATAACTTTTTCAAGTGCTTTCTTTGTAGTCTGCTGTAAAAGTAGGCAAATATCTAGATGAATTGATATACCCTCTGGAAGACCTCTCTGCAGACCCTCAGGAGTACACAAGTACCTCTGGTTGAAAACTACTGATCTAGAGGCTAGAACAGGAGACTAGGCCTTTGGGCCTCTTTTGCTAGCTCTGCCGTTCACTCACTGTGCAGCCTTAGGCAAGACATTTAGCACCTGATCTTATACCCACCAGTGTTAATGACTAAGCGCTTGTGTACGTCACTGCCATTCTTAACAGTCTCAAAGCTTGCTATTTCTTCCCCTTTGTTCTCAGACAAATGTTCTAGAGATCGGCGTAGCTCCCTCCATGGGCAAGTCATTACCCCCAACAGATGGAGTCTTAGGAACACTTCTTTCCTGGGTTTTAGTTGAGGCTCTAAAAGTCCACAGTCTCCATGGTCAATTTTGGCTGAGAATTTAGTCCTGTATAAGAGCTCTGTGCTAATTTGTATCTCTGATACTAGTGTTGGGATTCTGTGGTTCCCAATAATAACCAAATGAGGCAGGGAAGAATCAAGAATCTTTGATACTTTATTCAATTCTATTCAACTCAATGTGCACAAAGGGAGATCCCCTGGTACCAAAAATCAGTCAGTCCCTCCAGCAATGAGCCCCTCCCCTTGCTATATGTATAGCACAAGGCAGTTACACAACAACTTACATAACACAAACCTTTTAGCCAATCATATTTAACCTTTCCATATACGGATTTGTTCATCACATGCTTATACTTTTCCACTCTATATGTTGAGCTCATTCCCCCTTCCCTTGGCCTCTTCCAGAATGTTTCTGGGGTGGGGAGCCAAAGCATGCTTCTTTATACATACACGCCTTCTGTGGCAGGGCAGAAGTTTTAAAAACCTCTGCCTGCCAAAGACCCTGCTTTCCTGCAGCGTGGCTGAGTTAAAGGACTAAAACCCCAAGTAGAGAGCCCAGATGAAGGCACTAATTAAAACAGGCTCAGTGCAGCCTACTGAGCGAGGTGGAACCGGTTGGGTTGATGACTGGGGAAAAGTATAAACCCAGGGAAGAGCTCAGAGGGAGGCTAGGCAGGCAGGAGGAGGGAGGGGATCTGGCCCTGCCTCTACTGGGTGAGACAAGCCTCTAGGGGCCAGAGGATCTGGTGAGTGGTTAGTAAGGGGCCTGGTTTTGGGGAAGTTGGGACTGATCAGCACTGTGAATAAAAGAGCACAGGTGAAGCATCAGTATTCACATTACCATTGTACTGGTAGTAACCCACTCGATAAGCAAACCTCACAGTATTTTTAGGCATTACAGGGATCTTTAACTTAAGTACAAGAAGCATTCCTGTAGAGTAAATGGGGGAAGCTAAAAACACAAGCATAAAATTCAGAGAGAGAAGCAACCAGCTTAACCATAAAGATTATTTCTTGAATAATAGTGATAACTAAGCAAGAAGGGCTAAACAAACAAACAGTTACATTTTAAAGGCTAATACCTGAGGTAGAAAAGAAATCACAGAGGGAGAGGGGGGATTTCACCCACTCCATGAGGCTTGAACTGGTCAGAGTTCCCAGATGATGGTGTTAGCTCAAGGGCCTGAGTGTTGGGGACAGGCAGAGCCCCCAGCAAGATCAGTCAGATGCTGATGGAGTCCCAGAGGAACTGATGCGGAGTTTGGGCCTATACATCAGAACATTGACTTGGGCATAGGTAGGCAGTTTTGTAGAGAAAATACAATGGTTCAAGGGAGAACACTAGATTAAGTTATGGGTAAAGTGATGACTCAAGGGTTTTCTTTAGGTTACTAGACAATAGGAGCTGATCAATCTTGGCAGTGGGTGGTGTTTTCTTCCAGAGAGCTCACCAGACATCGAGGCTGCTTCAATATTTTGGGATATCCATCAAAGATTTATTACTAGAATTGGTCTGATAATTGCTGAGCTGGGTAGGTTCATTAGCATCTGGAGCAGGGATTTCCATGATAGTGTGTGTGACACATCCCTGCTTTTCTGGTCCCAGAATTCAGTGCAGTTCTCTGTTCCACATTCTTTATGCTAATCCCTGTCCCATCTTTCATGCATAGAATCATACAATATCAGGGTTGGAAGGGACCTCAGGAGGTCATATAGTCCAACCCCCTGCTCAAAGTAGGACTAACCCCAACTAAATCATCTCAGCCAGAGCTTTGTCAAGCCTGACCTTAAAAACTCCTAAGGAAGGAGATTCTACCACCTCCCTAGGTAACCCATTCCAACGCTTCACCACCCTTTTAATGAAAGTTTTTCCTAATATCCAATCTAAACCTGCCCCACTGCAACTTGAGACCATTATTCCTTGTTCTGTCATCTGGTACCACCGAGAACAGTCTAGATCCAACTAGATGTAGATGAGGCTAGGGGAATTGTCACTATTCTTCATTCTGTATGCAAATAGAAATGTCTTAATCTTGTCACCCTTGTCAGGAGGGGTTGAGGTGCATCTCCCAATGCCCTTCATTATTCTCTGCAAGCCTTTTCTCTGATTGGTTTAGGTTCAAACAGAGCCTGCAGGGGGGAGTGGGAGAGGGTGTCCTTTGTGAGTCAGGCTAGATACTGTGCCGTGGTTCCCCCAAAACACAGAGCTGATGGGTATCAACAATAAGGATGGCAAGTGAAGTCTAGTACAGCTGGATAACTTTTATTCTTCATTCTTTTTAATTAGGCTCAGGAAACTTTTGATCAGTTTGGATCTCTGAACTAAAAGCACCATACAGCTGTGATTCACTGGCCATATCCTGTCAATGGGTGGCTGACTGTACCAGCTGCCTTCTCTGTGTACAAGGTAAGGAGACCATTAGCAGTTATGTGCGACAGTGAAGTGATTCTTCACCTTCTTTCATGAATTAAACTAACTTGCATTAAGGCCACTTTAATTCTAAATAAGTGCATCCCCATAGGTGTTTAATGAAGTTTAACTAATGCATTTTGAAAATGAATTTTGACTAGCTTTCTTGAATATCTCCATGTAGACAAGTGTTTAGTGCTAAACACTTTCATTCTCTTTACCTTGCCACTGTCTGTATTAGAGGGATTTCCTGGAATAATCCTTTAAACAAAAAGTTCTTCCAGCAGCCCTCTGTCATGAGCATACAAAGCTATTGGAGTAAGTACAAGCCATTCTCCCTTTGTGAAAGAGTAGGATATTCTTTTCACCTAATGGTTAGATGTAAAGGGATAGAGCTTAGTTATCTTTTAAGGCCATTTCCAGTTAGGGTGACCAGACAGCAAAGGTGAAACATCAGGGCAAGGGGTGGGGGGGCAATAGTAGTCTATATAAGAAAAAGATGCCAAAATCAGGACTTATCCCTGTAAAATCAGGACATCTGGTCACCCTATTTCCAATTATTATTAATCAGTCCTAAAAAAGTGTTGGTGATTCAGAAACAGAATAAGGGACTCTAGTCTTTGAATGTACGACATAGTAATCCCAGCATTGTTTAGAAGTGACTGAGCCTGGGTTTCCTGGCGAAGTTTTTGTCCATCCCCATCTCTTTTATGAGTTTGGTGGAGTGATTCACCTCTGAATTGGAGCCACAGATCAATCTGCGTGAGTTGTACTTGAATATGAGATTAGATTTAAATACTGAGAGCAGAGATGCTACTGAAACCAGACAAACACAGAAAGCTGCTCCAAGCTGAATACAGTGCTTGTTCAGTCCTGTATCATTCACAATAACATACCACTACTGTTAACTTTCAGACATTCAGGGTGTAATCCTGACTCCATTACAGTCAACAGGAGTTTTGCCATTGACTTCGATGGGGCCAAGATTTTACGCTATGCTGATAACAATATAGCACATGGATCCTCCTGTATGAATATCTGTGTAGCAGAGGTTCAGTTTCTTTAATTGTTACAGTACTTTTTTCTCCACTCCAGGCCAGTCCATGAACCTGGGATCAGCAGAGGAGGAGATGAAATGTCTTTGTGGAGAACTAACAGCTTCAGACCCCAAGGCTGTGTTTCAGGCATCTTCCAAAATGGCCAGGGTAACTGCCTCAAAAAGCTTGTGCGGATGTCCTAGTGACTGGGCACCATTCATTTTTATATTTACTCTTTCATGATGCCTTTCCGTACTTGGAACGAGCTGTGGGAGCGGGGCATTCGTTGTTAGTAACCAGCAAGGTGCTTTTCAGAGATATGCGCTATGAATGCCATGTAAAAACCAGATTCCACAGAATGTTGCACGCACATGAAAATGCACACGCAGATGCATGCTTATGTACCTATCCAGCCACCCAGGAGATAAAATGGTGTTAGTGGAACATCAAGCTGAGAAACCACACAGTCTTCATTCTGTCACCTTGTGGGTTTGTCTTAGCCTGTATTTGTGTGCATGCCTCTCTTTACTTAATTTTATATGTTGTAAAAAGATGCAGTGTATATAAGAGAATTCAAACTGGAAACTTACCTCCTGCATATCCAGTACAATGTTGTGCTAACTGTGAACAGAGTCTTTGCATCTAACATGATATCATTAGTGTAGAATACAAAAATGTTGTATATAGACAGAATTTTAATGACAAATGGCTGGCTAGACATGCAGCTAATTAACAATTTGCTGATGCATATATCTTTTTCCATAGAGATATTAGGCCTCCATTTTTAAAAGTGCTGGAGCCAAATATCATTGCAGTCTCTCCTGTTTTGGATTTGTTCCCAGGTTGTTAGTGAGTACTTTCCCTCAGAACAGGCCACACACTTCACTGAGGCCACATTGGATGGTATGCTGTCTGCTAGCCCCACCTGTGCCACTGCAGCTGGACTGTGGATGATCATCCTAAAGGAGTGTGGAGATGCCATGCTGGGCAAAGTGAAACTGGAAAGTTCTGC
>ML677463.1:558493-593400 GCA_007922305.1 Dermatemys mawii | reverse complement strand
AGGGCTTCATTTAAGCAGCAGACAGTTTGGGATAATTCCTAAAGGTTAATAGCCAGGGTCTTTCTGCAGGAAGGTCTAAAAACATGTGAAGATGGAGTGCGGAGGGGAATTAAGGGTCATTCTGTTTCCATTAACTAGTAGCTGCTTTGACATCCGAAAGACCCATATTTACTAATATAACTGGAGTGTATTGTTGGAAACATCTACCTCTAGACACCTGACTTGACGTAACTCTGGAAAGTGGCTGTTGGTTTCCTGGTAGCATGACAACTTCAAATCCGAATCCCTGGCTGATACAAAGAATAGGGCCAATATTATCATCAGACCTCCGCTTGGTATCAGTGAGGGTGCGGCTGCTAGATTAGAGTTGCCATCCTTGGTACTTAAAACTGAACTAGAAGCAGATCCATCATATCACTTAAAGATCCCTAACTGAGTTATCAGTGCTGGAATCTAAGACCATCAGAACGGCCATACTGGGTCAGACCAAAAATTTATCTAGCCTAGCATTCTGCCCCAGAGGGAAGGAACAGAACAGGTAATTGTCAAGTGATCCATCCCCTGTTGCCCAGTCCCAGCTTCTAGCAAACAGCGGGTAGGGACACCATTTGTGAAGGGGACATAGGATGGCCGTGAATATTCGTTCTTATAGTTGCATGTTCAGTTAGTAGGAATATGGCTTTTCTTTCATCAACGCCTTCCAAACCCTTGATCTTTGGGAGCCACATGTTCATGATTCCATATTTACTGGGAAGTAGGAAAACAGGAACTGAGGTTGGCGCTCTGTGTCCTTTCCTTCTGAAATCTAGTATTAATGGTTAGGCTGCAGTAAGAGTAGGTCACTTAACCCAGTTCTGTAACTGGAAACTCAATATTTAAACATGAGGAGCATTAAACAGTGCTCCTAACTTTCTCATCATAGGCAAGGAGAATATTTGGTCTTTAAATATGTCGCATTCAGTCTGAGCCACAAAAGTGTCCAGGAGTTGCATGTAACTTCTGTTAAATTACAGTGACACCACCGAGCTGTGGAGATCCCTGGGGGAAAGACCCCTTGCTTGCCACTCAAATTCTACAGGTCCTAATAGCAAGATAAAGACTCCAGCAAGCCAAGAAGGCAACATCCCCTCAGATACTGAAATTGACAGACATTTGGCAGCTGCTGAACCTCTCTCAGTAAGATGACAGACACGTCTTTCAGACTTTCCTCTGCCCTGTGACAATTCTGCTGATGGAAAGCTAGAAGTGTGGTATAATATTGCTGTGTGGGCACTGCTCCTCTGTACTGTTTCCCTGAGGCCAGCTCTGCTGTCTGTGGAACGAATACAGCAGTTTGAGTACATGCTGATTTACTTAATATCTGACAATTAGAAAGTCTTTGAACCAGGTTTCTCAGTGTTTTGCAAATATTCCTTAGGACTCACAACGTGCCTTGGTAGGTCTTACATGTTTTTACAGATGTGGGAAACCTGAGCCACAAGTTAAGCAAGTTGCTCACAGTCACTCAAGTTACTGGCAGGAGTGAGAATTTAGTACAGCAGATATCAGAAGGGGAGAGAGGGTGTGATGGTATTGGGAAGAGATCTCATTTTTTACCATGCTCTCTTTTCAGGCAACACGTACCATCTTTGAAGTGGTGTCAGCACTGCAGTCAAGCAAAGCTGTGCAGGAGCTGCTCCCAGAGTTGTTGCCTGTTCTCCTGGAGCAGGTCAGTCGAATCTTAGGACAAGAGATGCCTTTGCCCAGGATGAGCAGCCGGAGGTGGTTATTCTGAAAAGGACTACAACTTACTGAAGGTAACCCTTGCCGGTAATTAGAAGGAAGAGGGAGAAACACAGAGAATTCCAATGGAGTTGTGTGACACTCCCCGGGAGTTCCCAGGGTTACAAGGCACCTTACCATCACCTGCCATTAGATTGAGGAAGTCGTCTTGTTTGTGCCTGTGTGGGTCAGCTCCCTGAAACTACCAGATTCTAGCAAAAACAAATACTGCCATCCAAGCCTCCTCAGACCTCAATCTCTTTGTACAGCTTAGTGATAAGCACACACCAACTTCTGAGTCTTCTTACCATTCTGTAGTGTCTGGACCTTTATCCACTGAACGCTCACAGAATTACCAGGTCTGCTGTTCCCAATGGAACAGTACACACCAGTTTATTACTTATACTCTATACTTTATACTTAGATATATTTATAGTGAAAACAAGAACAGAGATTCCAATGATAGTAAGAATGCAAGCAAAAAAATGATTACCTGTAAAATGAAATCATAATGTGCTCCTAGAGACTAAGCTTAACCAACAGGTTAACCTCCTGTCTAAAGATGTTTCTCACCCAAAGTTCTCAACCAAGCCTGAGAGCGACCCCTCTTTCATGAAGCAAACTCGCTGCCCATCTACTTCCTAAGTGAAGGATGCCAGCGTGTTGTCTTTGTACCCCAAATACACTATAGCAAACCTTTGTGTACCCCAAAATTGAGTTCCCACCCCCTGTCTACTTCCTGTTACTTTTCTTTCTTTGAAGTTCTCACAGTCCTTCTGAACTGAATGTGAACCCTACATGCTTAATTTACATGTAAACAGATGGATAAACATTTCATGCCTGAAAGAGAACTATTTTTTCACCTTTCCTGGCGACTAGTCCCTAGACACAGACTGTAAGAATGTAATTTTCAATGTATATTCGACTCTTTACACAGCATCTGTACATGCATTTCACAATGATATTGGTGACAGTGCTTTTATTTGAGACTCGTATGGCAATCTTTAGAGAACTAGAATGTACATACCAGACCCCTCGGCACCCACTCTGTCCCTCGTCAGTTAACACTAAGAGATTCCTGAGTCATCAGTTGACTTCAGCTCTGGTAGCCCATTAATGTACATTTCCTACCAATCTCACAACATTATTAGTTTCTATTATTATTGTTACTTTATTCTGTGCCGAAAAAGTGCTCAAATTACAGACTTCATGGAAACCAACTCTGTTCACGGACGGGCAGCAGATATAAAATAAACACAAGGAAGTACTACTTCATGCAACACACGTCAACCTGTGGAACTCCTTGCCAAGGGATGTTGTGTAGGTCAAAAGTATAACTGGATTAAGAAAAGAATTAGGTAAGTTCATGGAGGACAGGTCCATCAGTGTCTATTAGGCAAGATAGTCAGGGATGTAATCTCAAGCTCTTAGTGTCCCTAGGCCTCTCTCAGCCAGAAGCTGAGACTGGACAACAGGAATTGGATCACTTCATGATTGCTCTGTTCTGTTTATTCCTTCTGAAGAAGCTGGCATTGACCACTGTTGGAAGACAGTATACTGGACTAGATGGACCATTGGACTGACCCAGTAAGGCTGATCATGCATAGTGGCCACAAAGTCAGGTGGTTCTTAGAGTGCTTATTCATGTCCATTCCACATTTAGGTGTACGCATGCTCCATGCACAGACATCGGAAACTTTTTCCCTTAGCGGCTCCCATCGGGTCAGCAGGAGAGCCCCCTAGAGTGGTGCCTCCATGCCGGTGCATATATACCCCTGCCCACCCGACCCCCTCTCAGTTCCTTCTTACTGTCCATGGGAGTCAGTAGTTCAGTTATCAGTAGTTAGATAGTTAAGTAGGCTTTGTTAGAGGTGTCTGGAAGCTGCTTCCAGCACCAGCCCTGGGCTGTAGGGCATGCTGCAAGCCCAGGGGTTTAAGGCCTACACCACAAGCCTATGCTGATCAGCGACTTCCATGATTCGTGTCTTTGTTGTTTGGGGGAATCGCACCAGACAGAGCGCTGCAAGATCTGTAAGGAACCAAGAAAGAGACTTTCGCCTCAAGCAGCTGCTCATGGAGGCCGCATTGCAGCCATTCAGCCTCGGATAGTCCGGCATCAGCACCAGTGTCCTCGGTGCACAGTGACCCGGCATCCGTCTGTGATCTGGTGCCAGTGGAGCACCGTAAGAGAGGTGACTGGATGCTCCCCTCATAGGAAGGTGGTGCCTCCCAAGGAGCCAGGCACTCAGTGGCGAGGCCCCAAGTCTTGCACCAGCACCTCAGGGCCCATCAAGTCCCAATCTAAGTGCATCGATTGCCGATGACCGGCTGGAGGAAATCCTGGACCAGCCCTTCACACCTGACACCTTTTGAGGCAGCAAAGGACCTCACTGAATTCTCGGCAACGAGCCCACTCTATGGCAGGGAAAAGCCTCCGGTACTGCCGCCACAGGTACCATCCAGAGGGAAGCCAGCAATGGTGTGCCGCTCAAGGTTGCCAGCCTGGCGTTTCTTCCAGTGCCCATCCAGGTTGATCTTGGCCTTAGTAGTCTCCTAGATGCCTTTGACACAGCGGGATGTGGCAGCACCAGAGTCGACCCAGCTGCCAGCACTGGCCCCGTCTTTGTGCCCCTTCCTGGCGCCACCGCTCATGCGGCACCAGTGGGACAGAAGGCCGAAGTCGCTGGCCCCAGACAAAAGGCACCGATCCCGGTCCTGAGAGCCCCAGTACCATTCACACTCCTTCTGCTGCACCATGAAGGTGCCAGTCCAGGGGTTGCAGTAGTATACAGGTTCTGCTAAGGGAAAAACTTCTGGCACTGGTGCACGTGGCGAGCACGCACACCTCCTGTGGAATAGACATGAGCAACACATCTCGAACACCGATTTACAGAACAGGTAACTGTCTTTTTCTCAACCGGGCCAGTTTTAAGGGGTCCGCCAAGCTGGGCTGGCATTAGAATAGCTGGGGCTCAGGGCAGAAAGTTGAAGCTCTGAACCCTGTCGGGCTGGAGCCCTGAGGCCCAGCACCTGTATTGAAGCCCCGAGCCCCTTCACCCTGTGGTGTCTGGCAGGACAGATGCCTGGAACTGGGCTATGGAGTATTGATAGCATGTTGGGGGTGGGCAGAGGCTCAGAAACAGACAGGTTGAGAACCCCTGTTCTACACTTCCCTTTGCTGCTTCATCACCCATTTCAGTGTTCCCTCATCACCCAGACTACCAAACCTCTACACTGGTCTCTCCAACAAGTTCTCCATTTGCATAGATAACAGGGAAATCCTGATGAGCCCCCAGCTGTGACAGAGAGGAGTGTTGCACCCCCACATCTTCCACAAACACAGACCGCTTTGAGACTTTCTTGCTTGTAAGCACCAACTTTGAGTCTATTTAATCCCCCTACCAATACATAGCACCCTTACCTTGTATCTCAATCTTCTTAACTCTTCTCCAAAAGTGGGGGGTAAGGTGTTTCCACTCAGAGACCTCACTTTGTCAGGCTCTCCAAGCTTTTTGTCTTTCTGTTTCTCTTAGGGTGACGAGACAGCAAGTGTGAAAAATCAGGATAGGGGTTGAGGGTAATTAAGAGAGCCCCAAATATTGGGACATCTGGTCATGCAAGTTTTTCTGTCCCCCTCAAAGGGCTCGTGCCAGTGTCCTTTTACAATTTCCCTGTTAATGAAATGATTGGTTTCTTGACTCACTAGCCCCAATCTAACCTCGTAATTAGGTACACCTCTGTCCAATTAGGCCTTTTGTAAGGAACCAAATTAGTACTAATAGTGACCAGAGTGCTGACTCAAGTGCAAACCCTCAGCACTCTGTCACATCATATCGGGACATATGACCCCAAAATGTCCATTAGTGATCACCACACTCTTTGCCCGCAGTTTTTGGGTCCTGATCATGTATCTTTTCCATATCACTGTGCTCTGCTAGTGCCCATACTCCTTGCAGAAAGGGAAAAATGACTGCAAAATTTCATGATGTATGAGAATGAAACTTACCTCCCGGCATCAAGTCCTTCCAGGGACACTGGTGTCCAGGATATTGCCGATGGATGAACTGTTGACAAACAGCAGACCTGATAAGTAACCAGGGCTTCCTGACTTTGTTCAGGCTGTACCTTCCTACTGATTGCTGCAGTTCTGTGCCTCTCTTTCCCAGGCTTTCCATCCAAGCATTATAGTTCGTGCTTTTCAAGGGTGAGAATGAGAGACTGGTGAGAGCACTCAGGAAGCAGAGAACATGGGTTATTCTAGAAAACCCCAAGACTCACCGTGAAGGGGTGTGTCTGTTGGTGAGGTAAGAGATTTAGGAGGCATGATTTTATCCTTGGGAATCAGTAGCAAATAGAGTGGCTGAGAGGGAACCTCCAGTTTGTAGCTTTGTGGGAGGTGCCCTTGATGGAAACACACAGCTCCCACTTACAGATATCAGAGCTGTATGCTCAGAGCAGCTGAGTTTTTGAAATGTACAATCTACCCCATAAGCGGTTTCTTTTGTCTTCCAGTGTTCTGCTAGGATCTGGACTAATAACACCTGAGATCATACGAAGCCTCCTCCCCTGGGTGAATTCCCCAGCAGAAAACCGCCGAGTCACCAGCACAACTTTCCTTGCCCAGGTAAGACACAGGACTCTGAAGAACAGTTTCACCATTAGACTGTTGTCTGCTGTATGCCTTTCTTTTGGGAGTTGTTCAGTTCATAGGAGTAATTGTCATTTTAGATAGTAGAATGGGTCCTCCTTTATATGGAAACCTCACAATGAACTTCATTATACATTTCTGAGTCATTCTCTTTCTGTCATTGCCTATACTAGCTACACAGCCACTGGTGCTGGCTGAGAGAGATACAGGCAGAGTTTGAATTACTGGATGACTTCTGCCAAGTCCTAGTGCTGATACTAACCAACAGCTCCTGATTTTGGTTTAGCTCAGCAGATCTTCTAAATGAACCTAGCGTCCTAATACTATAAAACAAGCAACATACAAATACATTAACATTTATCTTAGGTTCCCATTACTCTAGTATCTGAGTACCTCAAAACTTTCATGTGTGTATCCCCACAACACTCCTGTGAGGTAGGGAAGCACTATTATTCCTATTTTATAGGCAGGGAACTGATGCACAGAAGTGCCAAGTGACTTGCCCAAGGTCACATGGGAAGTCTTTGAGGGAGCAGAAAATTGAACCTGGGTCTCCTAAGGCCTAGGTGAGTGTGATAACTGCTGGACCATCCTCCCTTTCCACAACTGCCTTTTAATATCTGCATCGTATTTCCCACTTATGCTAAGCAACTATCTTAGGGGCTCATCTGGTTCCAAGAAAAACAATCTGTGCCTGTGATGGGCTGTACCTGGGCTTTGAGGCTCCTTACAAGAGGCCCCATGGTCCTATTACTCTTTGCCCCAGGAAAAGAACCACAAATCTGGGTCTGTCTGGAGAGGCCTTATGAAATCTGCCAATCAGAGCCCATCAGGCTCAGATAAGGAACTGCAGAGCCTTAGCAGGTCAGTTTCTGGCAGGAATTGGAGGGACAAAATGGGTGAAGTTCTGAAGGAGCTGAAAGAGAAGGACATAGGTCTCTGAAGAAAGAACCTCACCCAACAGATCCAGACCTACTTTGACAATGTATGTGAACAGAGCTCTCCAACCCCAGTTCAACTGATCTTGATTAGACTCCATTTACAATGCGTGATGTGGACTTCCTGGGCATTGCTCATGTCCGAGTGAAGAGATTTTAGGCCCCAGGGAGGAGATGTGTTTTACGGAGGAGGAGAACATTAGGAGGATGGGGATGACATCCTTGATCCCATAGTCTCACCCTTCTGTTCCTCTATATT
The DNA here is from genome assembly GCA_007922305.1 of Dermatemys mawii. Classification (NCBI taxonomy): domain Eukaryota; kingdom Metazoa; phylum Chordata; order Testudines; family Dermatemydidae; genus Dermatemys; species Dermatemys mawii. Next base: position 585,794 of record ML677463.1, on the reverse strand, counting down.
TCCACTGGGAACCTCAATGTCTGAATAGTAGATTAGGTAGCTAGATAACCATGAAAAGGGGGTTACAGAGTACAATAGAGAGTGTTGGTATAGAGCAGGCCCATTTTTTACATGAGAGGGTAGGAATGATTCCGTTTTGCAGAGAATTTTGAGATTTCAAATTTTGGTTTTGTTCCTATTTGTGGGAGCCCCTCTCCCCAAACTTCACAACTCTTTGTGAAACAGAATTACTATTCTCAACTTAGCTCTATTGGAAGCCTTGGCCTAGGGCAGTCTGCTCTCAGACTATCCCGGTGCTGGGAACCCGGGAAACTCTAGGAGCGAGAGGTGCTAGGGAGCTGCAAATTTGAGAGCCAAGACTTCCAGAGTTCCTGGCTCCTTGGCAGCCAGCCAGCCAGAATAGCTGGTAGATCAGCTGCCAAAGAGCTGGGTGGGTGCACTGTCAAGACACCAGGCAGGTTTCTAAGGACCCCTGCCTGGCTTCTGGAGGAATTTCATCAAAATTGAACTCTCTAAACTATTTTGATGAATCAGCAAATTGGAATAAAAAATTGGTTAATTAAAATTTTTCCGACTAGCTGTAGTCAGAATCTCTCTACTTTAGCGTAGAAGAGATGGCTGTGTGAGGTGCGTGACGTGATTGTCCATTAGTTACCAACTTGCGGGGCTTTCTTGGCTATAGGATAGGGATGGGCAAAATTTTTGGCCCGAAGGCCCCCTTTTTTGTTGCGAGCTGTATGGAGGTCTGGGTAGGGAAGGCTGTGCCTCCCCAAACAGCCTGGCCCCACCCCCTATCCAACCCCCTCCCTCTTCCCACCACCTCACTGCCTCATGGCATGCCATGAACCCTCACAAATGAACATTTCAGAGATATTCAGATAAACTCTATTTAATAAAGATACATTTTTAGTGGAAATTATAATAAGTAATGTTTTATGATTAATATACCATCATAACAACATATTACAATAATTAAACCAAACTTAACCCCTTTCTTCCCCCTCCTTGATTAATGTGAACATTACAGTTGGTCACCCTTTTTTACAATGGCATGAAAATCCGGTGTCATTCTTGTTGTGGAAATCTGCAATATCGAGCTGAGATGCTGATCGGTTAACTGAGATCTGTAGCAAGATTTGTTGGAATTCGGCAGGGAAAATGTTTGTTCGCACACACACAGGTGGAGCCAAACAAAACACAGATTTTCTGTGCCACCTTGCAGATATTTGGGAACTTTGTTTCACTCAAGAAGCCATAACACTTACCCAGTTTTTCTAAATTGTACTTTTCCTTCAAGGTGGAATTGCACTGGAGATCAATGAGCTCCAGTTGTAATTCTTGTGGGGCTTTCTTGTAGTCAAATGACAGTGGGCATGACACCAGCTACAGTGTCTTGTCTTTATCTTCTCAAAGTCAGAGAATCAACGAGAAAATTCTCCATGCAAATCACTCAAAATTTTGCCATACTTTTCTCTCTGCTGTGGTGACACTTCAAAGTATTTCAGTGTTGAAAAGTGAGCGAACACTTTTTGTCCTTAGTCTTGTTTTCAAAACAAGACGAACTTGGCTTTGAAAGCTGTCACGCTAGAATACAATTTGTGTAAAAACATTCTTTTCTTTCAGGTTTACATTAAGTTCATTTAAATGTGCCAAAATATCCACCCCAAAAGCAAGGTGTCACACCCAGTTTGAATTCTTTAATAAAGGGAAATCATTTTCTTTCCTCTGCATCTCCAGAAAAGTGTAAATTTCATCTCTGGGCTCCCACATTCACTGCAATATCTTTTCTAGGCTAAGCCAGCAGACATTTGTATGATAAAGTAAGTCCTGGTGTTTAGCATCAGTGCTTTCAAGAAGTGAAATGAATTGCCAATGATTAAGTCCCCTCACTCTTACGTAGTTCACTATTTTCACTACTGTGTGAACAACATGATCAATACTCAGGATATTTATTTTTGCAGAGGGCCTCCTGATGTATAATACAATGCAGAAAAATCACCTCTTTATCAGGGTCGTCTTTTACTTTGTCCTGAATTCTTTTTTTAGAGTCCTACATTTTTCCCTGTTAAATTTGGTGATCCATCTATGGTTTCATTTCTCAGTTTACTCCAGGGGAGCTTCAGATGTTCAAGGCACTTAGACACCCTCTCGTATAAATCCGATCCCTTAGCTGTGCCTTTCATTGATTCCATTTATAAAAATTCCTCTTATTTCAGATTTGTCATCAATTTCTCTGACAATCAATAACTGTGCTGTGTCCTTTAATGTCAGTGCTGTCATCGAGAGCTAATGAAAACAATGTAAAGCCCTGTGCTTTCTTCTTCAACTCAGAAGCCAAATGTTCATCAATCACTTCTACACGGTGAGTAACAGTTCTTCGTGACAAACTATTGTTCTCAAATTTGTTTTGGTATTCTGGGCGCAGAATGCTAGAAATATCAACCATGCATTCTTTCAAAAACTCTCCTTCAGCAAAAGGCTTATTTTGTTTAGCAATTTCAAACGTTAGAACATAACTTGCCTTTGTAGTGGCTTCCTGAATTGCAGACTGTCACACAAATATTTTGCTGAGATTAAGTTTGTGGCAACTTGCTCAGATTTTCTTGCCCTTTCCACGGCTGCTAAATTGCTGCCATGATAGGATGTTTCATTGAAAAATGGTGATTCAAGTTGTACTCGTTGAACACCACGATGCTCTCAAATCAGGTATACAGTCTTCGAGTTCACATTTGTGAACAAATATTTTGTATTCCATTCTTTGTTGAAAACCTGACACTCATTGTCCACTTTTCTTTTTTTAAGCTTGGGTTGGTGGGTTGGATTGGTTTTGGGTTGGTGGGTTGGGGTTGGGGTGGGGTTGTGGAGGTTTGGTTGTGTGTTAACCCTGTAGTCTAAGGGTCTTATGTTTTCACCGTACTTCTAATACAGGATAAAGTACTGCAGGCACATGCTTCTGTTTTGTTTCCCCCCTCCATGTGTGTTTGGGCCTTGGCCTGGTGACGAAATGCAGTTTAAAGTTACTAGTTCCATGCCAAACAGATCACACTGACAGCCAGTTCTGTAATGGTGACCGGATGTTCCCTGTGATGTCCACCTCTACTTGGGAGAGAAGCTGGACTTTTGGAGTATGGACAACCACATTGCTGTATGTCAGCATCAGGGTGCTGCAGGTCTTGCCTCTTTTCCCATGGTGATAGTCTTTCAGGTGGCCAATGAACTGAAAAATCTTAACCTTGCTCATTACATCCCCAGCCTCCTGAAATGACTTCATGGTGAGATCCAAGTGGCTCCCAGCAGAGAATGCAAGGATGGAAATTACTCCCTGTCTCTCAGGGGCTTCCATATGACACTGCTCTACAGCCAAAATGCTTCTGAAATAAATGTAGTCAAACTTTACTAATTCTGGGTCACTGAGAACAAAAATGATGCTTAAAATTGTTGATTGGCTCTAGTTTTCAAGATATGCTATTGGGTCAGTATATACGACCCTTGACATGGGAATGGCAGAGGATAAGTGAGTTATAAAGGGAAGGGATCTCAATTTAAACCAGACATGACTAAAATACATCTTTGACTGGATCTATGAATAAATCTATGACTGGGTTTGGACAGTACTTACTTTTTAGGCAAAACAATGAATGATGCAATCTGAAGCTGGTATTGCGTCATACATGATATGAATTGCATCATGTTATTCCTAGAAGTCATGGACGATGCAATCATAATGAAGCTTACATCACTCTGCTGAACAAATTGCCCTATATCAGCTCTAGAAATCATACAGTGTCGTGCTCTCATTTGTAAGTGTTTGATTTTGCAAAGGGACACATTTCTGTTTAGCCAAAGTGAGCAGAGATGCCTCGTACTTGTGTGAACAGTGCAGATAACTTCTATGTTTGTGGTGAAGTGACTTTTGCATCACAAAAGCGCAGTATAACCACTATGGTTAAGAAAGCCTATCACCTTTATTTTGGCTGCAAAATTGGAGATCAGGACAAGAGGTGGGCCCCACACATATGCTGCAACACTTGTGCAACAAATCTTCGCCAGTGGTTGAACAGGAAAAGGAAATCTATGCCTTTTGCAGTGCCAATGATTTGGAGAGAGCCAACAGATCATACCAGCAATTGTTACTTCTGCATGGTGCCTCCAGTTGGGAAAGGTGTGTGTCAAAGAAGAAAAAGTGGACTGTGCATTATCCAAACATTCCATCAGCTATACGCCCAATACCCCACAGAGAAGGACTGCCGGTTCCTGATGCACCAGAATCATTCTCACTTGAGTCAGACGAGGAAGAGGATGAAACTTCTGGTCCTGAACCATCAATGTCACAGGACCCACATTTTCTCCCATCTTCCTCCTCTGAACCACACCTCATAACACAAGCTGAACTGAATGACCTTGTCAGGGATTTGGAACTACCCAAGAGTAAGGCAGAGCTGTTGGGCTCCAGACTACAGCAGTGGAATCTCCTGGCAGGTGGTGATACGGTTTCCATGTTCCGTGACCGTCAGAAGGATCTTGTCCCATTCTTCTTCATGGAAGGTGATCTTGTAGCCTGCAACAACATCGATGGTGTGATGGCAGCCCTCAACATCGTTCACGATCCAGATGAGTGGAGACTCTTCATTGATTCATCGAAGGCGAGACTTAAAGCTGTTATGCTACATAATGGCAATGTTTTGCCATCAATTCCAGTTGGTCATGCGGTCCATATGAAGGAAACCTATGACAACATGAAACAACTTTTGAGGTGCATAAACTATGACCAACATCAGTGGCAGCTTTGTGGCGATTTGAAGGTTGTTGCTCTCTTGCTTGGTCTGCAGACTTTATACACAAAGTACTGCTGTTTTCTCTGCGAATGGGATAGTCATGCAAGAGATTCCCACTACATCAAGAAAGATTGGCCACTCTGACAGTCATTGGAGCCTGGGAGGAAAAGTGTTCAGCATCCACCACTTGTTGAATCAAGGAAGATTTTATTACCACCCTTACACATCAAGCTGGGTCTGATGAAGAACTTTGTCAAGGCCATTGACAAAACACAAGCAGCTTTCAAGTACCTCCATGGAAAATTTCCAAGGTTAAGTGAAGCTAAGATAAAGGAAGGTGCCTTTGTTGGTCCTCAGATTCGTGAACTTCTTCAAGATGATGCATTTGACCATGCACTGCGTGGCAAGGAAAAGACGGCATGGAAAGCCTTCCAGTCAGTGGCAATACATTTTCTCAGAAACAACAAGGCAGACAACTACAGGTTGTTGGTGGAAAACCTCCTCAAGGCATTCAGTGACAAGAGATGCTCCATTTAATGAATACAAGAGACAAGCCAAGAAGCGCCGAGTAGACACTGAATAGGACTAACCTATGTACATAATAGTTTTTTGCCTTTTGTTTCATAATACATTTTATTTCTATAACCCTTTTGCTGATTTTTAAAGTGTTACATAAACAGGAGAGGTGAAATATCATGTAAAGCAACAATAAACACATGAAAAGACCTAGGTTTACAATTAAAACTCTATCTACACAATATACATAGACATAAAATGTAAAAACTTAAATATCTTAGAAACAGTAGCCAATCAGTTGTTTTAATTGTCATATTTGAATTCAGCACATCAAAATACATAATAAATATCACATTTTATCTCTGAAGCAGATGACTTCTAAAAAATTGTAGACCAGTGTAATCTGTTATCTTCAGCAATTTATGAATATGTGATTTAATATGGATCAGGTCCTAGTGCCTTATACAGGAAACTCTTCTCTTTGGAGGGGCTGGCATAACGTGCCATCTGCCAGCTCAACTCAAGGCTTATCTGGCTGCTCCAGGCACTGTCCTCTCATCTCTAGAGAGATTCTTAGAAACAGAAGCAGCATGTGCTCCCACTGTGCATGGTCCAGGAAATTCTCTATTTCTTCTTCAGTGTACTGCAGCAGACATGGAAAACCAGCGGTCCCGCTCTCCCGGGCTGGAGCGCTGAATGGAGCACGACAAATCCGCAGTTCCGCTCCCCCAGACCGGAGTGTGGCAAACCTGCAGTCCCGCTCTCACAGCTGGAGCATCGAGAGGAGCGTGGCAAGCCCCCGGCCCCGCTCTATGGCCTGGGAGCTCTGGCCAAGGGTTTGCCCACCCCTGCTGTAAGAGGATGATGCTCTTCATTCATTAGCCTTTGTTCTATTTGGCATCTTGGCCCACTTGAAAATGGAAGGCTTGTTTTGCCGACCAGGTTAGACAGAGCTGGGTCACACTTCTGCTGCACCTGCAAGACCCAGGGCTGGAGCACGGGCAGAGTGCGGGAAACCCACAGTCCCACTTCTCAGGGCCGGAGTGCCAGGCAGAGTGCGGCAAATCTGCGGTCCCGCTGTCTGGGGAGGGAGCACCGGGTGGAGCACGGCAAACCTATGGTCCCGCTCCCCTGTCTGAAGTGCCAGGCAGAGCGTGGCAAGCCCCCGGCCCCGCTCTCATGGCCGGAACACTGAGCAGAGTGCGGCAATCCCCTGACCCTGCTCCCCTGGCCGGAGTTTGCACGTTGTAATTTGCTCGCCCCTTTTGTAGGAGGAGGAGGATGATCTTTGTTCATTATCCTTTGTCCTATTTGGCATGTTGGCCAGTTCACAAAGAGAAAATGGAAGGCCTGTTTCTCCGACCAGGTTAGTCAGAGCTGGGTCACACTTCTGCTGCACCTGCAAGACCCGTGGTCCTGCTCCTCCAGGCTGGAGCGCTGGGTGGAGCACGGGAAACCCTAGAATCCCTGGGACTCCTTCTCCCATATGGCTTGCTTCAGAGCCTTTGTCTTTCAGGATGAAGAGGCATCTCTCTGGCAGCGTCTGGTCCATGTAGTCTGTCTGCTTCAAGGTATCCCACCACTGGGATTGCCAGTCCATAACTGTTCTTAGACGTACAAATTGTTCATGGTCAGCTCCTCTTCTTTCAAATATTTTTGAAAATGTGACTCAGTAATGATGGTGACTTCTGAGCCAGTATCTAACAAACAACTAGTCTTCACCTCTGCTATACATAGACAGTCTCCAACTGCTCACTTACAGAAGTCGCTAGATATGTTGGCACTGCCCATGTTCCTCTCAACACTGTATGCAGAATGATTTTTCCACTAAGGACAAGCCTAGAAATCCTTATGCCGCTGCTTGGTCTTCTCCTGTAGATGGAACACTTGCTCCTGGTCCCACTATTGTGGGGAACTTTTCCAGGCTTCTGCACTACCATGGGCTAGCGGAAGGATTTCATATATTTTAGCCCCTGTGTAGCCCTTCGCTATAGCCATGTTCAGTTCCACCGTGCACCAAGTCCTCAGGATGGCCCTCTTCTCATCAGTATGGGTGCATGTCTTCTGCTGCTCGGTTTCCACACAGGTTCGGTATAGTGGGAACATAAGCTTGCCACCCACTCTGACACGTAACAATGGGAAAATGAAGCCTCGTTGAGGCGGGTACACTTTAACTTTTTTCAATTCCAAAATAATTTTCAAGGAGTCCAGATTTGTCAAACTATATCAGTGTCCGATAGGGTATTCTTTGCTTTTGCTTATGAAAGGGTACAGGCTGGTAAAATCATAATAGTGGATTTCTTCCCCGGGATTAGGTTTGTAATATAGGTGGATAATGTTTGTTCTCCCCCACAAAAAGAGCATCCCTGGGCACAAGAGGCTGGGGCAACTGGGCTCAGTTTAAAAAACCTGCAAGCATCCTGTCTGTTTCTTTCATCATCTCCCACTCCTGCCCCAAAGAGGAGAAGGGGATGCACAGAGGGCTTGGCGGTTGGAGTGCATCGATTGTTTATCTGTGGAAGGACAGTGGAGCCTGGACGGGGTGAGAGGGGGGTGCTTGTGTTTCCTGTGGCTGGCAGTCAGGAGCTGACACTTGGCAGGCACACAGCAGGCTTCCTCATGCTAAGGGCAGGTGGTAGTGAGGTATCTCACAACCCTGGGAACCCTTGAGAGGTGTCATCAAGGGTCCATAGCGCTTCAGAGAAGGTGCCTGGTCCTTTGTAGTCCAGGGCCCTTTGTTCAAAGTTTACTAGACCCATCCTCCATCCGCTATAAAATCACTTCTCAATGGTCAGATTTCTTGGCTCCCCCTCATTCTTCAATTCACTGTCCATCTGGGATTGGGGACAGAGAGGAATCGTCAGGCAAAGGTTAAAGAACAACAGGCAGAGGAAGTCTAGGTTGTCAGTGTTTATAGTTCTCAAACCCCACAACAACCTCAAAATTCTTGCAATTAACCGTTTGCTTTAACTCTCTTGTTTTACACTCAGGTCCTAAGAACATCTCTGGAGATGAGAGACAACGGTGCCTGTGTTAGTTCTGTTAGTTTTTGTTGTTTATTTCAGGACCCTATTTTCAGAAAACTGCGGGGAGCCAACAGAAGTCTCCCAAGATTCCCTCAGTGTAGCCCATCTATCAGAGCTCATATAAAAAAAATGAAACAGATTTTTCTTAACTACGGGAAATTGGAATGGGATGAACAAAAGGAATGGGAGAAATGAGTAATAATACTGAACAGACTGAACCCTATACTCTTTCAGACAGGCATTATGATGAGATGAGTGAGAACTGTTCTCTCTAGACGCTGTCCAGAAGCTGCTGCTGAGGCCAGGAACACTGACAACCTGCCAGACCACGATCACCACTGGAACAGCTGCCACAGCGGAGGATGGCGATGGATGAGAATGAATTCGGTGAGAAGCCTAACTAGCTTCCCACCCTAACCCCCTTTGCAATGTCCTGTCTGCAAGTAGGAGCCCTAATCACTTGAGGTAATACCCCATGAAGATAGGTTTGCTTCCCTTAAAATAACAAACCCCAACAATAAACCAGATCTTTTCCCTTTAGAGGTGAGCTGTTATCTAGGCAGATAACGGGTGCCTGACTGCCTCCCTTCTTCCCAAGGTCTGAAGCAAGAAGCAGCCTCCTCTCAGCCTCTCTTCCCCTCTCCCCCATTGCCTAGCAATAGTCTACTAGATTTCCCACCTTTTCTTTCCTGCAGGGAACAAGAAGGCTGTCCAACATGGCGGATAACTTGTCCTTTTACAAACCCAAAATAGCAGACCATAACAAACCCCTATAAACATCATTACCAAGTATCCGGTCATAATTTGAATAGGATGGAACTCACACCTGGAGCAGCCAGATAAGCCTTGAGTTGAGCCAGCAGATGGCCGACTATGCCAGCCCCACCAAAGAGACGGTTTGTTCTCTGTTAAGGCTTAGTTTCTAGTTAATTTCCCTTGAAATTCTGGTTGGAGGTCATCATAAGGCTTCTCTCAATGCTTCATTATTTTATATTTTATTCTTGGTTTTTACTTGTTCCCTGCTCTCTTGTCCTCCCTCCTCCGCCGCCCTTCCAATATTTGCTTGGACAGGCTGCTTGTCTGTACTTAATTGTTGGTTTTCTGGCTGGGCTACATGATGGGATGTTTGTGCACTATGGGTGCTTGGACTTGCCTATGTTGTTCCTTCCTGAGTGTTGCTGAGCTGGGTCTGTACTGACAGGCATGTTGTGTTACTGATATCTCAGTGCTGGTCTCTTTCCTTCAGAGATTCCTGTATAAGGTGCTAGCAATGTCCTTAGAAGCTTGTCAGGACCTGGTCCAGGTTCAATCACAGATTCATAAATTTCTGAAGACAACAGATTATGTGGAAGTCCCTGAGAGATAGGTGAGGACTTTGTTAAAGAAGTATGGGCTGGATGAAGGGACTACAAGGTGGATAGAAAGCTGGCTGGATCGTCATGCTCAACGGGTAGTGATCAATGGCTTTGTCTAGTTGCCAGCTGGTATCAAGCAGAGTGCCCCAAGGGTTGGTCCTGGGGCCGGTTTTGTTCAATATCTTTATCAATGATCTGGAGGATGGCGTGGACTGCACCCTCAGCAAGTTTGCAGACGACACTAAATTGGGAGGAGTGGTAGATACGCTGGAGGGTAGGGATAGGATACAGAGGAGCCTAGACAAAGTAAAGGATTGGGCCAAAAGAAATCTGAGGTTCAAGTGCAGGGTCCTGCACTTAGGACAGAAGAATCCCATGCACTGCTACAGACTAGGGGGACTGAATGGTTAGGCAGCAGTTCTGCTGAAAAGGACCTAGGGATTAGAGTGAACGAGAAGCTGGACATGAGTCAACAGTGTGCCCTTGTTGCCTAGAAGGCTAACGGCATTTTGGGCTGTATAAGAAGGGGCACTGCCAACAGATCGAGGGACGTGACCATTCCCCTCTATTTGACATTGGTGAGGCCTCATCTGGAGTACTATGTCCAGTTTTGGGGCCCACACTACAAGAAAGACGTGGGAAAATTGGAAAGAGTCCTGAGGAGAGCAACAAAAATGATCAGGGGGCTGGAGCACATGAGTTACAAGGAGAGGCTGAAGGAACTGGGATTGTTTAGTCTGCAGAAGAGAAGAATGAGGTGGGATTTGATAGCTGCTTACAACTACCTGAAAGGGGGTTCCAAAGAGGATGGATCTAAACTGTACTCAGTGATGGCAGATGACAGAACAAGGAGTAATGGTCTCAAGTTGCAGTGAGGGAGATTTAGGCTGGATATTAGGAAACACTGTTTCACTAGGAGGGTGGTGAAGCACTGGAATGGGTTACCAACGGTGGTGGTTGAATCTCCATCCTTAGATGTTTTTAAGGCCCAGCTTGACAAAGCCCTGGCTAGGATGATTTAGTTGGTGTTGGTTCTGTTTTGAGCAGGGGGTTGGACTAGATGACCTCGTGAGGTCTCTTCCAACCCTAATCTTCTATGATTCTATTATTCTAATTTAATTATTCTCCCTGCATCCCCCTTTCTCATGGGAAAATATACAGTGTTTTGCTGGGAAGCTAGAAATGCCTTCCAACCTCTGTTTCCCTGGCACTAGTCGGGAATGGGAGTGCTGAGGAGGTTATTACTGATGCAGTCTGGCAACCTAGGTTCGATTCTCAAGCTCACTGGTGTAACCCACTGCTTGCTCAGAGTGGCACTCTGTCCCTATCTAGTGCTAGGTAGGCCAGCTAGAGTTCAATGAACCTGCTACAGACTTGGCAAAGAAAGAGGTGACTTTTGCCTCATATATTTAGCTCCAGAGGTCCCAGGTCTGATTCCCTACTGCTGATGGCCCTGTGTGGGTTGGCTTTACACTGGTTTTTAGCTCTGACTGTATCTAGAAACACTGGTGTTGGGTTCAGTGACCCAGATGTTGGTATCTCTTTTGCTATCCAGGTGATTCTATCCACAGGTTCCATCAGGAGGCTAGTAGGGCAGGCTGTTAGCACTTTACAGTCAGGTCTGTTGTCTTAGGGTTCAGAGCTTGGCTCTGCCAGGCCCTTCCGCAATTTGGAGAATTAGGTTTGAGAGTGTCTCAAACAGTTCTTGTGGAAATGGCCCTGTCTAGAAATGACCATGTAATGAAACAGTGCTTTGTTGGCTAGGATCTTTGTTTACTAACTTGCCAAACACTGTGCATATGTGTTTGATAACTGGTATGTTTATACTGATAAGGACTGCAATGAGAAGAAAATTCTGGACCTGTGAGAAGGCAGCCATCCAGCTGAGGTTAAGACAACAATCAACAGTGGGAAGTGTGGTTTATCAGTATGAAATGATTATTTATCAGCCATGGGAAGATCCTTAGTTTTATCTTCATGGTTAGTTTTTTGGTTCTTCAGAGTTTTCAAATGGTAATTTAAATAGGTGTGTAATCATAGTCCAAATCAGAGTCTCCATTTGCATTGTTTTTAGTACAGCTCTGTTAAAAATTACATTACTAAGGGAACACACACAGAGTGTTATCCACAGTCTGTCAATCCAGCTCTGAAATTGCAATGGCTACCAAATTGAAACTAGCAAATTCAGATAAATTATAATGATATTTAACTGAGATATGGAAAAACTATAGGGTCACATCTTGTTCATCCCTTGGAAGTCCAGTATATGATTGTCTCCCATTGTCTATTTGCCAGAGATTTGTCTATTTTAGGTTTAACTCAGGTGAATAATTTTCAATCACTTTCATTCAGGCGTCTATTCTGCAAAAAATTTCCTGATCGCTAACCTAACATTTCTATTTATTTTCCTCAGTTTTTCCACACATCTATTAAACCCTCCAACAACCCTAGACAAATTCCTCTGATCCTCTGTACATACCTGTAGTAGGTAACAATATCCCTACTACTCAGTCATCACTTAGCCAAATTATGAATCTGTGGCTCTCTAAACTTTCTTCATAATTCAAATCCATCCAGAATCTTAAACATTTTGTGAGAAATGAAGATTTAGAATGTACTCTGATATCATTTTCAGATGATTAGATCTTTACTTTACATCTTGTAATACATAATGAAGGATCCTCTTAATAGAGTGTATAGAAAATCTCTAACTCACTGCCTCACAGGCTAAAAGAGTTAAATATTGTGCCTGGATTTTAAAACAAATTGATAATCCACAAATTATTCAATGTTCACAGTCATGTAATTGGCAAAAAGCATAATAAATGGATTTCTGTGTTGAATGTTTCTTGGGGTTACTCCTGGAAACAACTCAGAAATTTCAGGCAGTGAAGAAAGTAGACACTGTCTCATGTTGATGATTCTGGACTGGAACATGCATAGTCCCCTCTGGGCTCAAGAGACTGCACTGGCTGCCAAGCTCAACTCAAAGTGTTAGTGTTTTTGATTTGGATGCTTTGTATCATAGTGAGCAACTCTTTCCTTTGTTTTATTCCAGCACATGAGGCAGAGCGTAACACGTGAGCCGACAGTCGCCAGATCCATTCAGTTTTATGTTTGCAGGATTCTCACTGAAAGGCTCTCCTCTCTGAAATGTACTACCTCACGGATCCAACCAAGGGTTCCTCTGCAAAGATGTTGCACTGGTGTATCTGGGGTAGAGTGGACTGATGCAGTGACTAGCTGTCAAAAGTTGGGGTGGGTTTCTTAGCAACACTTGAGTCTGGAAACCTGATTTCAAAACTAAATTTAGACTCTGCAGAATCTGAATATATTGCAAGGGCCACCAAAGATATCAAGTGGGGCAGTTCCAATCCACTAGCCAATGTTCAATGTACCTGAACTACAGTACACATCTTCCTCAAATAAACAACAATAGGTAAACACATGTCATGTCACATGAGATGTACTCCATTCCATCCATACATTTTCCTCGTGACTTTAAGCAGCAGAAACTTTGTATTAAAAGTGAGTGTGTCCCAGTACAGGGAATCTTCTGATAGCTGCATTGGTACAAGTCAGGTTCTTGGTAGCAAGGAGGGGATTGAGGAGGAGAACAACAATGAATACCCATCCCTAATCTGACTTTTCTGTAACAACATGGCAGAATCTTAAAAGGGAGACTCTGTCTGATCTTCCTTCCTTGTTTTTTCTGGCTTAAACTTCTGATGGTTTGTCTAGTATGGTCTTCCCAAGAGAGCTGCACTGGACTAATTGGGAATGAAGTATCATTTGTATGTCCAATGTTTGTTGTCTATCAAGAAGGCATGGTGTATTCATGTAGGTTTTGTCACCATAAATTTCTTTTCCATTCATTTAGTTCTGATTTTCCAGGTATTTTCAAATCACACTGTCTAGCTTGTGGGTAGATATTGATGTCTTTCATGTGCCTAAATTTTAATTTTCTCTCATGTCATTTTGAACACTACGGTTCTACTGGAAAACCATTTGGTGGAGATTTTCAACCCAGTCTAGGGAATTTAAAGACACACATCTTCCATTCAAATGTGTATCTAAATCTCCCTAGATCAACATGAAAATAGCAGGTGCTGTTTTTCTGTACTAAGAGAGATGTGAGTTAAAATGTAATAGCAAGTCCATTATAATATATATTTGCTACACAGGGCTAAATTTCCAAAAGTGCAGTTTTACTTGGAAAGGTGAATATAAAAAGACAACTTCTTACTGAATGCACCTGCTTCCTGTGGATATTTAGAGCCAGGCCCCTGGCCTTAGCAATAGAAAAAACTTGTTGGTTTGTTTTTTTTGTCCTGTTCACCCTGCAGAAAAAGACCAGCCCTAGGAAAAAGCTGGATTTCATCCCTTCATAGCAGATGTGCACTTTAAAGTAGCATTTATCCTCAACTTCCACATCTTAATATCTGTTTGGATATAAATAACTTCATCATTTCACTTTCCCAGTGACCGTCAGTAACGTTATTGTGTGACTGCCAACTAACTAACTAACTAAATAAAATAATCATCACTCCCTTATGTTGGTGGTATAGTGAAAACTCCCTGTGTTGGTCCCACTCTATTAATCACATCACCTGCGCTCAGAAAGAGAATAGGCCTATATCTCTGAAAGATCTCTGAATCCAGACACTTTCTTCCCAGGTGACTGTCACAAGCCATATTGCTGATAGGAAGAGAGAACCAAAGATGCTTGTGCTGCAAGCAGAAGAGGTATGTGCTGAAGAGGGAACTAACTTCTCCTATGCATAGTTTACTTTTTTTCCCTCCAAACTGCAGTTTCGGTGATGTTACAAATCCTCTCTGAAGCTACTTTGTTTGGTTCTCAGATAGCACTGGGATAGTTGAGGTATAAGAACCCAGACAGTGGCCTACATAATATTTCATATTGTCTATATTTTCTCATCTGTAACTTGCTGAACTTTTTAAGCCTCACTGCTTTAAGGAAATCACAATAGTGGATTCCTCTTGGAGAAATTTACTGTTAGAGGCTTTCTCAGAGAATGTGAGCTCTCTTCTTACTGGACAGCGGAAATATGGGTGTGAGTGGCAGTGTAAATGTGAGACGAGGTAAAAGAGGGGCAGAGTTCTCAGCTCACAAAAGGTGACCGTCAGGGGGCCCAGATTTGAGTTGAACCTCAGCATAGGTCATGCCCCTATTTTTTGCTTAACTCTCTGGAAGCACAAAACAAACCGCAGACCCTGACTGTGTGGGCCATCTGGCTTGCTGGGAAGTGTAGGCAGAGAACTGTGCAGCCTGGAAAAACCCCAACTGCAGCAAGAGAGACTGAACTCTCTGCCAAAGAGAAGTGAGGACTGGGGAGCTGGGTTCCTTTGCTGCACCACAGAGGGAGAATACAGGTGCTGTTGCCTTGAATTGTGACAGGCACTTCTGAAAATCCCATCCTTAGACATACAAAATTAGTCATCTACCACTGAATAGTTTTATCAAGAAACAGCACTTTATAAAGGCACAGTCAGGGACAAAATTGTGTTTTCCCCTTGGAAAAGAAAATGTTGTTGTGTTAATTTAAACTATAAGAATTAAATCTTGGGACATTCTGAGTTTTGATCAATAACTGTAATAATTCCAGACAGTGTGTTCTTCTTTGATCTGTCCAACTAAATTACCTGATCTTGCCAACACTTAAGCACATCAGAAACGAGGAGTATCTGTGGCACCTTAGAGACTAACCAATTTATTTGGGCATAAGCTTTTGTGGGCTAGAACCCACTTCATCAGATGTATAAAATGGAACATACCCAGATAAATTGGTTAGTTTCTAAGGTGCCACAAGTACTCCTTGCTGTGTTTGCGGATACAGACTAAATGGCTACTACTCTGAAGCCATTAAGCACATCAATAACTCACCTGGGCTGTTGAGGTGAGTAAAGATAATTCATGATAGGGCTTGATAATTCATGCAGGTTGACATTTGGATAATTTAAAAAAAATTTCCTTCTCTGTGTTACTAACAACTGAGACGATTAAAACTTAGTAATTTAGGATCGAACTTGCTTCCACTATAAATGCTGCTTATTTCTATTGTGCACTAATATAAATGTCAATGTTTATAATATTTTTCAGTTTATTGTGGGGGAGGGAACAAAACAAATCCCACATGAACGTCTGATACTTAGTCACACTAAGGCAGGTTTTATACCATTCTGGCAGTGCAAAGTCACCTTAAAGTAGATGTAAAGTTCATCCACACTCACTTTAAGGTCCCTTTACTCTGCTAGAGTGCTGTAAGGTGGTCTTAGTGTAACTGAAAATCAGCCCCATTATTGTTAGCAATTCAGATTGTGCCATCCATTGTCAATCTCCTCCTGCGTCCTAATCCAGTTGTTGTGGCACTTCTTTCAGTTCACACTGGTGTAAGTCATACAAGAAACCTGAACGCCAGACCTTCATCGTGTGTGTGTTGAGTTTCACAGAAAAGTTGACTGTATCTCAGCAGAATGTGAGTGTGACACAGAGTCATGACAAATAGGAGCTTAAATATCCCTGGGTCTTCCAGTCTGTATCTCACAACACTATGCCCTTCTGTATTCACATCTGATCCAAACTCTCTGGAATCTCTGGGCATCACTGGGGACTTGGCCTCCACCCCAGGAGCATCTGTTTCAATGTCTCAGTTGCTCTGGCTGTTACAAAGCTTGTCCTAATATTGTAATGTCCGAAGCAGTGGGAACCACTTATGGCCCTGAGAAATACAATGCCTTCTGGATCTCCCTGGGGAATCCAGTAACAACCCTGCTGCTGTGTCTGCTAGGAGGGTGCTGCATGCTCTGCCTTGCAAGGTTTTAGCCTGCACCTTCCCTCCTTCTCCTTTCAGAGCCTTACACTCCAAGGAGTGCTATAGGGGAGCAGATAGGTGAGAAGAAGAGATACAAAAGCCAGCACGCATGTTGCACCCACTGTTCCCTCTAAGCTGTGTGTGTGTGTATGCACACAGATCCTACATCCCGTGCACACGGCAAAACACTGCATGCACAAAAATTTGCACAGAAGAAATTTTTTGTGCATACGGCCTGTCAAAAATTTGAGGGAACGTTGGTTGCACCCTCACTTTATCTTGTGTAGCCTCAGAATTAGTCCCTTTACCTGAACTTCTCTGTGTCATACGCTGTCCTCCTAGGACCATACAAACAAGATTCCAATAACAGTAATAAAGCTGAAATTTCACATAGAGCACAAAGCAGTGGTTCCCAGACATTGGCCCTGATCCCTGCAGCTCTCCTTCCTCTTTCTGACCTGAGCTGGTTGAAACCAGGTGTCAGATGCTCAGATGGTGTAAATTGGATTAGAAGTTAATGATCAATACAGTGATCTGTAGCAGAGAAGGCTCTGGGCCCAAATACCTGGACTTAGGCTTCTGCATGTCAAACAGATATGCAGCATGTCTACGATATGCTGCTGGTAACAGCAGAACATGGGCAGGATGCTGTGAAAAGCCTGTCTTCACCCCTGCATGTGAATCCTGAACCAACGGCTCTCCAGAAACAAGTTTCCTCTTTAAAAACCAAACCACAGAATTTACACAGACAGGGCTGTGCTTTCTTCAGACATAGCAAAGAGAAATAAGTGGAGGGCAGATAGGCGACAAGGAAGTCAGAGGAAGAAATAGAGGGGGACAACTTCTCTGTCAAAAGGGAACATTTCTCTTTTGTAACATCATTTTATAGGAAGTTCTGGGCTGCTCTTTGATCTCTGGGTTGCCTCATTTGTATCCACCAATGCATTAAAAGGAGCCCTCTCTAAAACAGCAGATCTTTGTGGTGTTTTAGATGCTGCTTGTAATTATAAGAACTGGGCATCTGTAGGGCAGGAAACAGGAAGGAGGGGGTTCTGCATAAAGTTAAAATAGAAACTAATGTGATGCCTGTACAATAGAAGTTACGGCGCTTACCATTTTCAGTCAGGGAAGCTGTTTCAGAGGAACTTAAAAAAACTTGTTCAAAAGGATATTATTGAAGGGATTGATTCCTCGGAATGGGTTTCACCTATAATAGTGATGTAGAAGAAGGACGGAGGCATTCGCCTTTGTGTTGACTTAAGGAAGCCAGATAAAGCTATTGTGATTGACAGCCACCCTCTCTTCCTAACATAGTAGTATTTGCAGAACTCCGTGGAGCAAAGATGTTTTCTACTCTTGATTTTCAGAGCACATACCACCAGGTTACGTTGCATGAAGATAGTAGAGGCCTCACAGCATTTATGACACATGAGGGACTATTTTGTTTTAAACATGTTCCATACGGTCTTGCATCTGCCCCAAGTGCCTTCCAAAACATGTCAGTGATTCTGAAGAATCCAAATGGAGTTCAATGCTATTTGGATGATATCATGTTTGGAAATACTTCTGAGGAGCATGACAATCTGCAGTCTGTCCTAAACTGCATCAGCACAGCAGGCCTCAACCTCAATAGGTTTAAATGCAAATTTAGACAAACTGAATTCTCCTTTCTGGGGCATACAATTTCACCAGCTGGACTAAAACCTGATCCAGATCATATCCTAGCAATTTCAAATGCCCCTCTTCCAACAGATTTGGAAACCTTATGTTCCTTCTTGGGTCTTACCTCCTGGTATGCAAAATTCATTCCCAATTATGCTTCTGTCATTGAACTGTTACGAGAATTACTATGGAGACGTTCAACCTTGGTGTGGACAACAGATGCACAAGCTAGTTTGGAAACTGTGAAAGACTTGATTGTACACAATCCAGTACTTGCACTGTTCAGTCCTGCATTGCCCACAATTGTGACCACTGATGCATCTGATTATGGACTTGGGGCTGTCCTCACACAAGTTCATGAGGGCAACATAGAGAGGCCTGTTGCATTTGCTGCAAGGACACTAAGTGATGCTGAGAGAAAATATTCTACAGTCAAAAAAGAAGCACTTGCTTGTGTCTGGGCTACTGAAAAATGGAGAACTTACCTGTGGGGCCGCACGTTCAAGTTGCGCACAGACCACAGCCCTTTGACAATATTCCTAACCACAAAAGTACTGGGAAAAGCAGGAAATCGTATTGCTAGATGGTCTGCGAGATTACTCTCTTTCAATTATGAACTGGAATATAAGCCTGAAAACCAAAATATGGTAGCCGATTGCCTTTCTCGCTTGCCTCTGTCTTCACCAGATGGTCCACCGGAGGATGAGGATGATGTACCTGCGCTTATTACAAGCACTCTTACTGCAGTTCCAAGAGAGCAATTCCAAGCTGCTTGTTCAGCGTGTCCAATTCAACAAAAGCGATGGGAATATCTGACAGAGATGACCCAGTAACCCTAAAAACCTTGACCCAGTTTTGCTGCCTTATTTTAGAGTTTGGGATGAACTTTATTTGCTTGATGGCTGTGTGCTACGAGGTACACACCAGCTACTTGTTCCAGAAGAATTTAGTCAAAATTCATATACCTGGCACATGATACTCATCAAGGAATTGTCAGAACCACACAACGACTACGGGATCTGTATTGGTGGCCAGGGATAGACTCCCAAACTGAAGCAATCATAAAATCCCATGTCACTTGCCAAATGCATGATAAGACAGCAATGGCATGTACCCCACCATGATAGCCTGTTCCTCTTCCTGATTCTGCATGGGAAAAAGTTGCGATTGACATTGTAGGACCCTTTGATACTGCTCCAATTGACTGCCATTATGCCATCACTTTAATAGACCATTTCAGTAAATGGCGTGAGGTAGCTTTTACATCGCAAATCTCTTCTGCTACAGTAATTAAGTTCCTCTTGTAAGTTGTGTTTTGTTTTTTTTAGCAGGGAAGGTAACCCCAAAGAACTGGTTTCAGATAATGGTAGTCAATTTACTTCCCTGTAATTTGAAACTTTTCTAGCAGAGAGGAACATTTTACATAGAAGATTGTCCCTATGTTACCCTCAAGCCAATGGGGAAATCTAATGATTTAACAGAACTTTGAAAAAGTTTTCAAATGGCTAAACTGGAAGGGCAATTGTAGATAACCTTCACTACTGATTTCTTGCAAGCATACCGGGCTACACGACATGCCACAACGCAAGGATCACCCACAGAGTTACTGCGTGGGAAACCAGTGAATACTAAACTGAACATTGCTGGATTGTTTAAAGGGAATACCTCATGCCCCACACGAGGATGATGAGAGAAAAAACAGTTGAACAGAACCAAGCAAAATATAAGGCTTTCACAGACAAATGGGGCGGGGGGGCTGCTAAGGAACCAAAGTTTGAGTGTGATTCTTTAGAATAAGAAAACCTGGAATTTTACGCAAAGGGGACCATAAATTCACAGCTCCTCTTAAAATCACAGAAGAAGGGCCCTTACACCTATCGACTTTCTGATGAGCGGATATGGAATGCTTCTTAGCTTGCACCTGCCTATGCACCAAGAGGAGAATATGCCAACACCCAGTCTGCATTGAATGACTTCACCATACTGCCAACACAACAAGATATTGCACTGGAATTGGGGTTTGAGAGATGGTCTGTCAGACCCACGCGACCACCTGTCTGGACTAGAGACTATGTTATGTAGTATTTACAGTGTTTTCAGTGTAATAATTCTACCAACAGTATAGTGTCTTGTTCCATATTTGTTGCTGTGGTTAGAACAATGTTTATTTTAATTGAGAGAGCTTCTTGAGAGGAGGGAATGTGTTTTAGATGCTGCTTGTAATTATTAGAACTGGGAGTCTGTAGGACAGGAAATAGGAAGGAGTGGGGAGGAGTTGAGCCTAGGTTGAGTGAGAGCTACAGAGGAGTGCAATAGCAGCTTTGTAAAGAGGTTTCACTGTTGTTAAATAAAGTCCTGTTGAAATTTGTTAGTATCTTGCTTGCTGATGCAACAATTTTGTTCCTCGTTCAGCAGCTGCAGAACCTGAAATGTACTAAACTTTTTGACTTGAAATATAAGCTTCCCTCTTCATCAGCTATGACAGAAGAAATAACATATGCAGATCTGGAATTTAATAAATCTTATGCACTGGAAAATATCCCAAAGTCTGCCGCTCCTGAGGAAAAAGGTACAATCTCTATGGGGCTTTTCAGTTATTGTGCTAAAACTAGCTGGGCTGGGAAGCTCTCTCAACCTAATCTTAGGCAGAGTGGGCCAGATTTTCTTCTCTAACTCTATTCTTGGTAGAATCACACCAGTGGTGCATTTGCCCTGTTTTATTGTCATTATTAATTAACAAGTGTGGAAGCATGCACATTGGTGTTCAAAGCATGAGGGAGATGCTGTCTGTCCCCTGAAGGTTTTCTTATGTAGGGAACCAATCCTGGAATCATGAACTGCTGAAAGTAATACTTACTGCCATGAGTAGTCCTATTCACTTGGATAGATGACCCATAGGAATAAGCAGCATGCCAGGTATATGTATTTGTGAGATCAGGCTCTAGAGCAGAGTTTGACAGGCTAGAGAAAATATTGTCATCAGTCCATAACATTTCTGCAGAATCATCCATGGCATGATGCAACCTCGATTAGGATTTTAAAATTCTCACACTCGGGTCCACGGGGAGGAGAAGATCTTTGCTTGCTTTCATGTTTGACCTGCTCCAGGTTGCTTCTTTCTCATGGGAGATTGTAATGTTTGGTGACAAATTATAATGCGCTTTTCTGGAGTAGAATGTTTGTGCTGTCTCCCTGTGAGGGGGTGAACACAGCCAGAGAAGAAGGAAACACTTTAAAGAGTCAAAGATGCATTTTAAAAAAGAGCCCAAGGTGACATTAGTAAGTGGAAGAAAAAATCTTCAAAAACCAAACCCCAATTCATGGAGCCTTTTTCTGAAACAGTGAATGAGAGATTTAAATGAGAGAATCACAAGTCAGGACATTGGTTTGCTGTGGCTCCTTGACCAATTCAACCACAGAGTCCCGTGCTGGTCTCTGCAGCAGCATTTGCCTTCAGCAAACCGAGTGATTTGAAATTAAAAAAACACTTCCCTTTTTTGGGTTAACTGTCTGAGAGCACAAAGTATTTTGCCTTCAGGCTCCAGCTTGGAGCTGTAGCTTGGTGGGGAAGGTTTTTTCATCTTTACATTCCAATAAATGTCAATTTACTTAGCAGTTTTGCCATCTTTCTGAAAGTAGCAATAACAGATGGCATTGGGGTTTCTCGGCCCTGATTCCTGGCTGAGGCAGAGAGGCGCACAGCTTGATTCAGGAGGGGAATGCGCAGAGTAGCTTTAAGCCATCTCTGTGTTATTCCTGATCCTGGGCCAGTTGTGCTTCAGTCCAGTCCTCTGGTTTCAATTAGAGCAGTCTGAAGGCTGCTCCAACTTGCTCCAGTTGCTAGTGACCATAAATGCCCCTTGAAGCAGTTAGGGATCACCTGAGTTCAGGTAAGCCCCAGCTCTGCCTCCTTTTCTGAAATCACTATTTTACGCCAGCCACGGGGAGGGGAGTTAGCAACAGAGCTACTATGCTGGTATGATCCTCCTGGGCTGGCTACTCCACTGTGTCCTAGAGGTGCTGTGCATAGGGGTCACAGCACACAGTTAAGAATCTGGGCCATTTAAATATTGTAAAGTGCCCAGAAACTTGGCTGGAAAAATAGAGAAATCCTGTTTCTGATACTGACCAATGTCAAAGGCTTTAGCGGAAGATTTAACAGTCTGGCCCCAGGAGGGTGTTGTAAGCATGTACAAAGGTCATTCAGTGCTCTCTGGACACACACTGATTGCAGCCAGTTTCTTTGCAGCATCTTTTGAGGAGGACATTGCCAGTCTTTTTGGGTCTGTTCTGTTCCTTCATTCCTGACCCAGAACCCTCTGATGTTTAAAATTCCTTTTCTTCGGAGTGCTTAGGAAAGGCAGTGTCCTCTGACATTTAACAAAACTAGTTCCAGGATCTTGACTGTGTCCTGTCTTTCCACCAGTCTAATAGCATTGAATTCAGTGGGATTAATCCTGATTTGCACCAGTGTCTGTGAGAGGAAAAGCAGAGCCATAATTATCTTGAATAAAAGCAAAGTTCGTTTTGCTTTCAGCAGAGGAAAGAGGGAAAAAACACAAAGGAAATATAAAGGGCCAGATCCTCTGTTGTGCCATAGCTCTATTCAGTGCAGCTGAGGAGGGAGGAGCTAAAGGAGAGTTTGTCACATTTGCTGATCCTGAGGTCAGTGGGGCTGGCCCATCCCTTAAGGCAATTTATAGCAGCTTTGGACCTTCTCTAAATTATGCCTAGCTGCAACAGTCTCCAGGGGGCTGCTTCATAGCGGTGATCGCTGAATTTCAGAGGCACTCTGTCAATGCCCCCTTCTCTAGGCATGTCCTGGACCCATGGGCAGAAGATGGTAGCATAGAGCTGGCTATTCCAGCTGGGGATTTCCCTGTCTTGTGGATTTCCAGTCAGAGAGTTAAGCTGGATTTCTACCTGCTTTGTGCTTCGGAGCAGCAGAAACTAGGCAGAGTCAGAGGATCTGATTCAATAAGGAGACTAGAAATACGCTCCGACTTAATTACATGGGATATTGGCTAAGCAAAGTGAAAACTTACTTTTCAGAAAGTCCATTTGTTTCTTCCTTCTACAGCATCCTGTCTGTCTTTACAGGGCCAGGCTCTATCTGGGAGCAATCGGGGGATGGGTCTGGCTACATACAAAAACAACCCTGCTGGGAAGCCCATTTACATGACTGGTTACAACATATTTTTATTTTGAAGTGAAGATGAGGCCTAACCAGGATTTAATTGGGTCTTCGGTTTGTACTCAAGCCTTGGGCTTGTGCCAAATTAGAATCTGAACTGCAGACACAGTTATCACCCCACCTACATTGTAAACTGGAACTGGATTGTAACTAGTTGGGGAGTTAACTGACCAGTAGCTAGAGCTGGTAAAAACACTGCATTTACTTCAATGGAACCATGCCATTTTAAAACATTTGAGGATATCAATCATAAAATTGATTTCTGTTGTCATTTTACTTTCCATAGGGGTTTCATCCTCATTCCCTTTGTGGTGCTGGTGTAAACAACCTTCTCTCCATTCATCTGAACAAGTGGGCTTTTTACTCACAAAAGCTTATGCCCAAATAAATCTGTTAGTCTTTAAGGTGCCACCGGACTCCTCGTTGTTTTTGTGGATGCAGACTAACACAGCTACCCCTCTGATACTTAACCTTCTCTGGAAGATGGATCTTTTAGCAATTTTCCTGGCTGATTATCAGATGATATTATCTTCCTTTCATTATACTAACTCAATTTTATTTAAAAATGAAACTCATATAAAACAGCAAAATATTAACCACAACTATGCAGTTCTATCCCATGATGATGGGTGGAGGTTGAGAAGGAATACTTCCTGACCATCACTGATGATGATTATTTATGCCTTGAAGCATGAGCATCAATAGCCCTGGTAATTTTACCCTAGCTAATGTCACGGCAGATGATAGTCCTTCTCTTGTACATGTCTAATTCTTTGTTCTCACCATTTTATTATTTTTTAGGAAATTTCAGCTTTCATTTTCAAACCCCTTTGCTCACTCTTTCCATTCTTTCTGTCTAAACGTGGATTCTCAAAATATTTTCCATTTAAAAAAGGTTCTGAAATGAGAAAAAACAAAAAACATTTATGGTGGCCAGGGGCAGATGGTGACTGATGAGGAAGGATGGATAATTTTAGAGAGAGGGGAGGTAAGCTGATGGTGGGAAAGGACCTGTCATTGCGGAAGGAGAGGGGGTAAATGGCTATTCGCTGGAGGAGATTCCAGTGTTGGAAGGGTGGACATCTCATTTGCTCATAGCCATGGTGTTGGCTACTAAAGAGGAAATAGAAAAAACACCACCAAGTCTGAACTGTTGTGAAATAATGTGCAGTGAGTTTGATTCACCCCACATGTACAGGCATGGCACATTACGACTCCCTTCATCAGCAAGGGCTGATGCTGTGGCCTGAGAAGAATTCACCCCTGGGAGGGCAGGTAATGCTTCCAGCTTTAATCTACACTTTGGGCTCCATAGGGAGTTCTGCAGACGGATTGCAGTGTGGGTGACCCCAGCCTAGTGTCTATTTTCAGCACCTGCAACTCTCTGCAGTAGAAGGGATGTTTTAGGCACCTTGTGTAGCTGAAGTCCCCTCCAAGCAGACTTGATCTCACTGGGGGACCCTGTGCCAGAATCTGCACTATCAGCATGTGGTTATGTCCTGTAGGTAGGTGAGGAAAAGAGGAAAAACAATAGAAGCAAAATAAGGAATTTTCAGGATCTGCTTCTATTAGTTGCTGAGTTCATTGCTGATTTTCTTCCAGGGCTCTTCACCTCATCCCCATGGCGCCTGGCTGCCCTGACTTTGCTCACATTGTGTCTGGTGTTATTGATAGGACTGCTAGCCCTGGGAGTTGTGTGTAAGTAACAATACCTATTTATTGGGTGAATTCAATGCTGGTGAAAGATGCCAGTTTGATATCCATCGCCTATAGGATGAAGTTCTTGATTTAGCCGTAGAGCTGGTACAACACAGGCAGGTTGCACAGAACAAGCTTTCCAGATGCGCTGCCTTACTCATTACTGTACATTACCTTGGCCCTGCTTCAGAGGTATCACAACTACAAGTGACAATCTCAATAGCCCATTCATGCCTGGACCTCTCCTCTTAAACTGCCCAAAGAGAGGTCTTTTTTGTGTCAGCTGCAGTAATCTGTCCCAGTGGGCACAGGATTGACTGCCAGTATCTCATTTCACTCTAATCTGTTTTCAGGTGGCCATCAGTTTTGGATAATAGTGACCTGCTCTGGGTACAAAATCATGGTGGAAAGGAGAAAAGGTCCATGTCCCATGAACAGGCCACCTCATTTAAAAAAAAATAAACAAAAAAATTACATTTGACCCCCCGAGTTCACCATTATCTAATATTTCTGTAAAATAAAGATGAAAAAAAATCAAGACAATGGAATGACCAATAATTGAAAGCAACTATTATATTTTATTATGTATTCAGATTTAAGTAACAAAAAGACAATTACAGAAAAGCTGTAGGCACCCTAATAATTAACATTCATACTTAATAATCCCAGCAGTATTTAAAAGTAACTGTTCAGAAAAGAACAAAATTCAGGCAGCGAGCCAAATGCGGGGGGAAAGCTTTCCACCCCCAATATCATTTGCATTTGTAAAAGTTCATGCTAGAAAATGCTTCTGTGCATTTCAGTTTTCCAGGTTACCAACATCTGCCAGGAAGAGAATGTAAAACTCAAAGAGAAGGAGAAAGCTCTGCAAACAAATTTCTCAAGCAGGCTGCAAGAAATCAGAGAGAGTTTGTGTTTGGAAAGGGAAGTGAAGAATAAAAATAATGGTAAACAAAGTTATTATACACCTGTACTTATTACTCATCCTGGGACAAAGGATTAACACAGGGCAATGGCAATGCAGTAGTCCCCTCACACACAGCATCTCATGCTAATCCTGAGATCAGTAAAACTGTTGTCATGGAGAATTAGGGTCACAGACATCACAACTCTTTGATTACCTTGCCATCTCAAGCCAATGGCTATAGCCCTCGTTTTCTCCACATCACAGCATGGGATTAAAAACAGAATGATGATTTTTCTCTCTTCTCCAGGAATGAGTTGTACACTCTGCCCCACAAACTGGCAACAAATGGGAGAAGACACCTGTTACTACGTTTCTTCAGGGCAGATGACATGGAAAGGGAGTCGGAACTTCTGTGCGTCACAAAATTCCACCCTTCTCATGATAAAAGACAAGCAGAAGCTGGTATGGTCCCCAGCCCAGTTTGCTTTTGTATTTGTGTAACTTTCAGAAGTCTCCACAAAACAGAAAATATGTTTTGGCTAGTGTATCGCCAGCAATTCAATATCTCCAGACTCTGTACAATAGGCCAGATCCATGTATCAACATAATCAGCATAGTTCCAAAGATGATATTGCATAACAAATGTTACTGACATGAAGAACTTACTGCCAGTCACATCGTATTAATCAGAAACTGTTTATGTGAGTCTGTTGAATTGCAGCTTGGTTGAATTGCAGTATTCCACAAATGCTTTTTACCACCTCAGGGATAGTTTCAGGCAGAGGATTGACCAGTGATCTAAGGGGAACTGCTCTCCTGTCTGGTAGAGGGATGTAGGGGAGAGGTTTTCAAAGTTACAACCAGGTGGGCAGAGATAGTCCTACTCAGAGGAATACATTATTAACAGGCCTGAATTGACAGGATACTGTCATTTTTATTTCTCCCCTCCCCCAGTAACAGTAATCTGTGCTTTTCTTGCTTGGAGCTTGGGTTTATTATTTGATCTGTCCAAACAAGTAATGCCTATCTGACATTTATTACGTGTCACAGTTCAGGTCAACTGTGCCTGCATTTCCACACCGTGGACCAGCAAGGGCACCAGCTCTCTTGGGTGTAGACCTGCATCTCTCTCCCTTTTATATGAGGTATTTTCAGGCTGCACCATCCCCTGCCTAAACTACGATATCCCGCAGCAAGGTAGATGTCCTAAATGTCCGGCATCTGCTCTTAACTTATAGCCTCTGGGGGAAAAAGGAAAGTAAGCACATTTATTCATAAGGTGAAAGCATTATAGAGAACACAAATTAAAAGAGTAAAAGAACCTACATGCATGCT
>ML677463.1:378184-558483 GCA_007922305.1 Dermatemys mawii | reverse complement strand
ATGATGTCTCAGAACAAAAATCCCCAACATCTTTACACTCAGATCCCGTAGTGAGTTTGCAGTACTGCCAGTTAAAGAAAAAAACTTCCTTACCATTGTAAAATGAGCACATCTGATGCATAAATTATGGAAAGACAATAAATGTAGAACTACAAATGCCCTTTCTACAAAGTGCCTGTTCAGACCAGACCAGAATGGCTCTCCTTCTTTAAAGTGTAATTTATCCCAGATTTGTGCTTTGTAACATTTGTTGGAGTACAGGTGTAACTCCCTAATTTCATTCTGTGGGTGAGTATCTGTCAGCGAAGCTATACTGTGATCTGCAACAGAATTTATAACTTCATACAATGGGATTGCAGTTTTACATTGATAACTACAAATCTTATTCTTGCCCTGTTGTTGACTGTAGCACCCCTGTTCAGAACAGTATTGACCTATATCTAAGGTAGGCTGCTGCATTACAGACCCATTCTCTACCCAAGACAGTCACAAGCCACAATGCTAAAAAGAACAGCTCAAGTTAATTTGTTTCAGGAGAAACTGGCGTTGGATGCTTTCATATTAACACCCTCTTTTCCTGGAGATACCAAAAACTGATATGAGCTACAACCTAAATGGTACAGAGCTAAGACAATCTGAATTCCCAGCTCACAAGATGGGCCATGTATGGGTGGCTATTACAAGGTGAGCATAGAAGGGGGAAAGACTTAAAAAAAAAAAAAAAAGCACCATTATTATTATTATTATTGGCAAAGCCATAGTATCTAGAGACCTCAGTGGCGACTTGGGCTGCATTGTGCTAGGCATTATACAATCACATATACTCTGCCCCCAAAGAATTTAAAATCCTAACAAAAAAGTGTAGGAGAAACATAGTTTAACATTTGCTGGCCCAACGTTACAATATCAGCAAACTGGGTCACCTGTAAGCAAGCCTTAAGAACATACCAAAAGGATATTGTAATCATAAACGGCCATTCCTTGTACATAGTCATCAAAGCCATGTTGAGTAGACTGGAACGTTTAACATCTTTGCCTCTACTGTTAGAGAATCAAAGAGTAAGTGCTAAATGTGTCTGTTTACCTGCATCCTATTAGAAATCTAACAATGTGATCTAATTATTTGTTAATGCTAAATCCTCTTTCGGTCATGTAACGCTTCCTTACTGTATTCTATTGACTCCTAGATCAAAGGGGGATATTATCATTTAGATGGATTTGTGGTGTAATAATATTATTGTCCTAATGTCTTCTCTTCACTCCACACAGTAAACCCCCTTTGAACTGTCTGGATAGTTTGAATGGCTATTGCTAACTGTATTGTTTGAGAAAGGAACCATTGAGTAGAGATCAAAATGTCAGCTTGTTTTCATCAAAGGCTGTGTGGTAGAGTTAACTGTGAGCACCCAGCTTGCTTCAACTATACAGGAAGCCTTGGGCCTTATCCTTTTCATATTAGGTCTGCTTCAACTTTGTTAGGGAAGAACCAAGCCACAAGATTCAAGTCTCCATATTTGCTCTGGATTTTCCTGGAATTCTCATGGAAGAACTTGAACAAACTCTACATCTGAACTGCCTAATGGACTATAACCTTTTAAATCAATTCCAAAAAGACTTTTTCAAATCAGCAGCCTCACTATCTCTGCTGTGAAACTGACCAAAGGACTTTATACATGTCTGTACGCATATTATCTTTTAGCCACAGCAACTCTCTTCTTTTTTTCTTTTTTATTATTAAACCTTTCATCCTTTAGTTACTAAAGGCTTGGCATCTTAATGATTATTGGGTAATATCTGAAATTCATATTGACCTGAGGATCAGTGTCCGATCCTTTGGGACTAGTGAACCTAACATAGGTTGAATCAGGTTTTCAATAACTGATCACTGTATTAGACTTGGCTGTCTAGATGGGAGTTATGGGCTGAAATGCTAAAAGGGGACTGTATTTGGCTTCTTGGTAACCAGTGCAGCATTCCAGAAGCCATTTTGTTGTTGTCTAGATGCAATAAATCACCAGTCTTGGGGATTATCTGCCCTATTTCTCGCAGTCTGCCCTGAGTTGGCTTTCTCAGAGTGGCCTGTTCCGTCATCCCTGTCACAAACATTTTATCATCGCAGTTGTGGATTCTGTTAAGATCTTTGATAGTTGTAAACAAGGAGGTTTGGGGTTGTAGAGGACAGAACAGAAGTTCCTGAGGAGGAAACCTGAATCCTGTTCCTGGTTTTGACACCGATTCACTGTGTGACTTTGGCAAGTCATTTCAGCTCTCTCCCATCTGTAAAAAGGCACCACTGATACTCTCCTTTCAAAAGTACTTGAAGACTGCGATGCAAAGTGTTCACAAATGTTTAAGTAATTCCTCTTTGTAAGCAGGAATATCATTGCCCTTTCAAAGTATTACCTTGTATTGAAAATAGAGAATACGGGAAGGTTGCAACCTTGACAATGCCTCTTTAATTATATCTACATTTTCTACTGTTTTTCTTGGACTTTGTGCCCATTGCTGATTGGCTGCTTACTCCAACCCCTTCCCAACCCCATACACAGAATTGCATCTCAGCCTCACTCCACTTCTTGTTCTCGGAGGGGGATGGATAGGGATGGAGCCAGGCTGTTGGGGAGGCACCACCTTCCCTAACCGACCCTCCATACAATTTTGCAATCTGGATGTGGCCCTTGGGCCAAAAGTTTGCCCACTCCTGTCCAGGTGCTTCCCGCCGCCAAGCAGCCGTTTGGCAGTGCTTTCCAGGAGGAAGGGGGAAAGAGTGGGGAGCCGTGCACTCAGGAGAGGAGGTGGAGAAGAGGCGGGGTAGTGGTGGGGATTTGGGGAAGGGGTTGGAACGGGGGCAGGGAAGAGGTGGGAAGAGGCAGGGAAGGGGCAGGGCCTCATGGAAGGTGTGGAGTGGGGGGTGGGGGCAACAGCTAAGAAAATGTCTATTATTGAATCTGTTATTGAGGATGATAACTTGGGCGATGGGTGTCTCTGCTTTTATATTAAACCTTATTCTGTTGTTTCCCTCTGCTATGATTTGTGGGGTTCCCAGATCAATCTCTTGCAGCCAGGAGACATCCCTGATCTGGATTTAATTATTTTGATCAAATTCATTTGTTGAGATCACACACTTTTGATAGAAGGAAGAACTACATAATTTAAATAGTTAATGCAGGCCTTCACAGTTAAACTTTCCTGGCTACATGTAATCAGCTTCTATGAACTGAAGTTTCTATTGAAAAAGTTTCTAATCCTTATGCTTGTGAACAAAATGTTCTAAATGTAATCAGAGAAGCCTTGTCAACTACACTAATTTTACTGCGAGTCTTCCGAGCTTTTGTGTTTTTCTTAAAGCCTTATTTCTGAACTATGCAGCTTTGGAGTAGATAGATGAGATGGGCCTTAATTATAGACACTGCTGCTTATGTGAACCCTTTACTCATTGTCTTCTGAAACGCATCTGTTCATGTTGCACCATGTACGTGTGGTTGCTGCCCCCATCCTGAGGAATGAGGTAAGAGATCTGTGTGCCGGTATTTAACTGTTCCACATTTATTAACAATATTCAACATACTGGTAACTGTTTATTTTTTTAAATAAACAAAACCTCAAACTTTGCTGCAGACTCCGGGAGCTATGTGTCCCCCCTGCTGAGAGGGTGAATTCCCATTGGACTCTTTACTATAATATTTCCCTAAGTGCCTAAATCACTTTTGAATAAATAGGGGTTTTGAAAATTTTACTTTGATGCCATCTTGGGGCTCAGGAAAACAATTTCAACCTCACCGCAAGCGTGAAGTCTCCTTACAACCTGAAATATCCTAACAGCCTTTAGTTAGGCTCACTGTTCTATCAATAATGTTCCCATATATTATGTTTATCTACTATTATTATTCTCCAAGGTAAAGAGCTGGGTTCGGTGGAAAAATACTTCAACACATAAACATCAACTATTAAGAATCAGCTTTTGTTGCTTCTCAAGATCTCTTCTTTTTTCTGTGTTCGCTTTATGCTTGACCCGAGAATCTCAGAATATTCAGTTGTTAAAAATATGTAAGTGAAGAAAAGCAATATATTTTAAAATAGAAATTAAAAAGATGTCGCTTCACTTATTTTCATCACTGAAACAATTATTGGATTCTCTCAGGGCTCCCGGCTCCGTCCCCCGTGTGGCGTCCAATTGCCCTGACTTTGCTGATGGTGTGCTTGGTGCTGTTCATAGGGCTAATAGCCCTGCTGGTTATGTGTAAGTACTGAGACTTACAATTTTGCAGAATTCTAGCTCCAGTGAAAGATGCTAATTTGGATTCATTCTGGCTCGTATGTCACCAACAGAATCGTCACTATGTCTTTGTACAAGTACATTCTTACATCTACAGAGTCTTTCGGTCTTCCTGTGGCCAAAACAGGATTTCAAAATCATATATAGACATCATTGCACACTGCTAAAGCAGTTCCTGTGGCTTCCAGTCTTGAGGAATCTTGTTTTTCACTTTATCTCCATTTTCAATCAGTTAATCCTGGCTTTCATGTTCTCTGCAGGACAATTAAAGAGCCCCAAATATACCTGAGGCATTATGAAGCATTGTGATGTTGTTGCATCCATACTTCCCAAATGATTTAATAATGTAATAATTAGATTTCATCCTCACTGAGGTGCAGTAAAATAGAATGATGTGCAGAAGTTTGTGAGAATGAGAATGTCATGCAGTGGTGTCAAAAGTATCATCAATAATGAAAATAAAGCAAGCTCCATCTAATATCCTCAGCTACTGCACTTCATTATCTCCTCCAAAAACTTAATTTTGTAAATCAAGATGTGCATGCTTATTTATTCACCAACACACAAATGTACACATATACACCCAAACACTTTGGACAATGAAATAATGAATGAATGAACCAGTAATTATAAAAACAATAAACACAATCCTGATTTGTAAAGATTTCACTGGAAGGTGCTTTTGTGCAACTCAGTTTTTTAGGCTCCTATGGCCTCTGGAGATGCAACTGAAAACTCAACTTGAACAAGGGAAATCTGCAAGCCATCTGTACCCAGGCTTCAAGAAATCAGAGAGAGTTTGTGTCTGGAAGGAGAGATGAAGAATAATGGTGAAGGGGGTTCATATGTATTGGAATTGATGTCGTGTGTCCCAGAATGGGTACAGCATGAGAACTAATGAGGAAATACTCCCTCATCCCTCATTCCCATGGTCATATGATTATTTTGATGTGGTCTAGCTTTTGCGCATCACGCTTCCTGTTAGAGGAACAATCTATAAATTTATGTGGGGAGTAAAGGAGAAGAAGTGTAAGAGAATCATGTTCCCTGACAGCTTCAGTTCTTGTCCTCTTGGTGAAATTGCCAACAGGTAAGATAATTTGTGCCCTTCATAACGGTGATTTAGTGATGTTGATATGAAAGTTGAGGGTGAGGGGGAGGGATAGCTCAGTTGTTTGCGCATTGACCTTCTCAACCTAGGGTTGTGAGTTTAATCCTTGAGGGGGCCATTTAGGGATATGGGGCAAAAATCTGTTGGATGATTTAATTGGGGATTGGTCCTGCTTTGAGCAAGGGGTTGGACTAGATGACCTCCTGAAGTCCCTTCCAACCCTGATATTCTATATCCAACCCCTAGGAATTGGACTGAATCTCACAACAGATTTAGCATAGGCTTTGGAACAGCCACCAAATGATAACAATATTGTAGTTATTCCAGAAATAAGAGAGTTTGTGTTTGGAAGGGGAAGTGAAGAATAAAAATAATGGTAAACAAGGTTGTTATACAGCTAGACTAAAATTCTTTGTCCCAAGATGAGTAATAACATATGGCAATGGCAAAGCAATAGTCCCCTCACACACAGCATATCATGCTAATCCTAAACTCAGTGAGACCGTTTCTGAAAGTAAGTAGGGACTAAGGAGAGAAATGAGGTGTAAGGGAATTCAGTTTCCCAAAGACTTTCAATTTTTATCATCGCTGATGAAATTGCTTACAAGACAGTGCCTGCTACACTGGTGATACTCAGCCCATAAGAACTGGATTGAGATTAATTAACTGAGACCGTGGTCGTTGGAGGGGCCTCTGAGATTGCTCAATCAAGGCAAATTGCAAAGAATGGGGCAGACACACCTCAAAACTGAAGATTATTTCTAACACTTAGATTCACCAATCCAGCAACAGAACAGCTTCTATTATATCTTACTGGTTACCCAGAAGCCAAAAACACAGTCCCCTTAAAACAATCCAGCCTTGGGCTCCCACCCAGACAGCTAAGTCAAATAAGATTTAGGATTACTGAAAACCTTGTTCATCATCTAAAAAGTTCTACCAGTTCCAAAGGATCAGACACATTACCCACCAGGTCAATGAATATTTCAGATCTTACCCAAATACACATTTACAGCCAATTCTTGTTAACGAAACTAAAATGTATTGAAAAAGAAAAGAGAGAGAGTACTGGTTAAAAGATCATTATCCATACAGGTACGAATAAAGTTCTTATGTCAGTTTCATAGTACAATAGTGAGCTCTAGAATTGCAAAAAAGTTCTTTTAGAATTAATTCCATAAATTACAGTCCAATGTCCAATATCAAGGAGATCCAGACTGGAGCTGGGGATCCGACTCTTGTGTCTCCAACTTCTCCTGATGAAGCTTAAGCAGATTTAAGATAACAGGATCATGACCCAAGAGTTCTTATTATAGTTCTCTGGAAGCCTCTTGACAGCCTGCAGTCCTTGGGTGAACAATAGGCAATCATCATGGCTTTGAAGTAAGATCTTCTATTTCCTAAGAACCACTGGGAATTAGCTACATGCATTAGCATAAAGCAACTCTTCATCTTCCACCTTTTACAGACAGGTTACTACAAACTTCAAAGAGAAATAGTGTCAATTATATTACTACATTTTGGGTTCATGTAAATGTTAACATCTCCTTTTAATCTCTGAATTAACAGAATACAGCAACGGATGGGAACTTTTTGGTTACATTGTCAACCTCTAACAATACATATGTAAACACACAAAAACACAATCATTGTGTAATAATATGTCTCTAAAGGTTGATTTTGAGTCAATTAGCTTACGGGTTGTATAACCCTTTCTGGCTCTGTCTCACACCAATTTATTACACAGATTATGAAACAGATGTCAGGTGGGGACAGCACCCTAATAGCGATCAAATGTGGTAAATCAGGATTCCGCTCCCATTCTGTCTTTGGGGGCAGGGACAGGGGCACAGAAGAAAGAGGGGAAGTGTGTTGGAATGTGAAAGGGGCACCATGCTCAATACTGCGGAGCAATGCCGGCTCCAGGCACCAGCGCTCCAAGAGCATTCCTGGGGCAGCAACCCGTGGGAGGCGGCCTGACATTCGCTGTCAGGGCAGCAGTCAGGCTGCCTTCAGCAGCATTTCAGTGGCGGGGACGACAAGGCCACAAGACGCATGGACCTCCCACGGAAACACCGCCGAATCCGCAGTATAGCAGATCATCTGCACGCGTGCCACTGAACTTCCGCGCTTGGGGCAATAAAAACCTTAGATCCGCCCCTGCTTGGGAGATAGGAGTGCCTCATATTTTTCAGGATTGACTCCTCTGACTAATTAAGGGGCAGTACTAATGGTCTTCTAAGGCAAATTCAACATGGCACCTTAATGTAAGGGTGGGTTAGGTGAATCAGAAAATAGCAGTAAAATACACAAGAAAGATCTTGAGGTCTTTGATTGTGAAGCAGGGGATCAGCCCAATGGAGATGGGAGAAAAGTAACTTACTTTGGAACTTCTGAAAGGAGACCTATTATCCAAATCTGACTGCTTGGAGAAAAAACTGAGCAGGGCAATTGGCAAGAATGGGAAATAACCCCCACTCACAGAACTGTTGTGCAGGGAGAAATCAGATTGAAAATGTGCCTGACTTTTTTTCCCCAACAGACTCATAAAACCATAAAAATTATTGGTGGGCACGACATGTTACTGGTGGCCAATATATTGTGCATTCTTTGGCTTCAGTCCTCTGGCCCATTCAAAATTTAGTACAGTATATTCATTAATGCCAGCTAGTTCTTCAAGCAATCAGACTTCTGCCATTTCCCTGAGAGACTATTCTATGGTGCAGTTAACCCTCCATCCAAAGTATCTGCATGGGGCAGGCAATGTCTTACAATGTCATCACGGGGAAGGCTACTAGTCACTGGAGGCATGAAATAACAAGGAGACTCACTGTCCTGGATAATCCAAGGACACTCACTCTCTCTCTCTCTCTCTCTGAAGAAGTCCACACATTAAACTCTGATGGTTTTTCTAGAATGGTCTTCCTAGGACAGTGGTTCTCAACTGATGGTCCATGGACCACTGGTGGTCCATGGTGACTTTTTCAGTGGTCCACACAAATATTGTCCAAAGTGTGAGCAGGCACCACTGTTTGGTTGTTTTATGCCGTGTCTACAAGCATGCAGTGTGTCATCCATATTGTCACCAAGAACGCAACTGCATTGTGTTGCCAGTAACTTCTGTCTAAGACTCTGAGCGTCAGTGTAGCTCCCGCCATCGTGCTGAGTGGTTGTCATGTCATTCATTCTGTGCTAAATGTGCTGTTTTAGTTTGTTTATAATTTCTGTTGTAAAATGTAAGTTTGCACACAATTTTCAACTTTATGTTCCTTAGTTTCTTACCCACTTTTTATTTCATTTGTGCCTTTTTTGTATGGGGATTTTAATGCAGGGGGAAAGACATAAACTTTTATATTTACATCTGCTGCATTTATCAGGTTGGTGTGAAAGTAATTTTGTTTTTGACAGTACTAAGTTAAATGGTCTACTCCCAAAATAAATAATACTTTAGCGCTGGTATTGCGGGTTAATAAAATATTATCTGTTAAAAAATAACCCTAAAATATGCTTTTACTCACCAAATACAAGAGAGAAAAACTAACCACCATAGTTTACTTTTTCGTAGCCTGTGTGCAATGCGAGTGAGTTAGATATTATATTGTAGTTCCAATTTTTGCCACCGGACAACTTATTTTGGGACATCTACATGAGTGATTTATAATTACTATACATCTCCCACAATACATCCTCCATTCGAAAAATCAAAATTTCGTTGTAACCCCACGGATCTGAGATAATGGCAACAACAGGAAGGAATGTCAAGCACAAGTATTTGAAGGACTACATCAAATTTGGCTTCACTTGTCAAGAAAAAGGTGTGGATTTGCCATAATGTGTTATTTGTTTCAGAGTCTTGGGGAATGACATCATGAAGCCAGCTAAGCTGAAACTCCATCTCAAAAAGTGTCATCCAAACTTGTTGAAAAAGGCTGAAGATTATTTTGAGTGGCAGTTATCGGGTCTGAAATGACAGCGCCTCAATTCAACAGGTGCATTTTACAAAAAGACAAGCAATGCAGTGACCACTTCCTACATTGTTGCTACAAAGATGCACAGGCCAAAAAGCCTCATACTACTGTAGAGCAACTTGTGCTCCCCTGTGGAAAAGAGATGATGCAGCAAGTTCTTGTCAAGGAAGCGGCAAGGAAGCTGAATGATATATGGGTCTCTAACGACACAATATCAAGACGGATAAATGAGATATCACAGAACATTAATGAACAAGTTGTAGATGAAATAAAGAAATCTCCATAGTTTGCAATACAATTGGATGAATCGACTGAAGTCGCATTGTGCTCTCAGCTATTGGTGTTCGCACAATATATGGTTGAGGGAGACTTCAAAGATGAGTTTCTCTTTTTGTAAGACTCTTGATACCACCACAAAGACTCAAGATGTGATGGAAAATGTTAACGATTTATTTGAAGTGCATGGTCTGGACTGAGCAAATCTTGTGGGTGTCACCACTGATGGTGCATCTGCCATGCTGGGCTCAAGATCAGGCTTCCAAACGTTGGTGAAACAGCACGCTCCAATGGTAACCAGAGTTCATTGCTTCATTCATAGGGAAATTTTGGCGTCAAAAACATTGCCTGATCAACTCAATGCCGTTTTCAAAGGGTTCGTGAAAGTGGTGAATTACATCAAATCATCGGCTCTGTCATAAGTGTGAAGTAGCCTAGAATTATTGTTTACCTGTAAGGGGTTAAGCTAAAGGTAACCTGAGAGGTGGACAACTGACCAATGAGAAATTCCTCAGGAGACAAAGGATTTTGAGTTTGTTTCTCTCTGGGTCTCTCTCTCTTCACCTCGGCTATGGGATGAACACAGCCATGTCTTTCACTGTAACTATAGATTCTATCAAGTACTGTAGTCAGTAAGTTTACCTTCTTTTTATCACTTGGAGGGTTCTCAGTGGTGAGGGTTGGCTGGGTGCTTCTTGATATTGTAAGCTTCAGCAGAGAGATCAACAGTGGGAGAAAGTTGCCTCGGGGGAGAGATTTGGTTTCTGAATCCTTTTGTTGATTATGGTAGATGCTGTTCTATTGATGGTTATAAGAGATTTATTCCTTTCTTTTTTTTCTTTTATTAAAATCTCTCTCTCAAGAAACTGACTGCTTGTTTTCCATTGTGTAAGATCCTGGTTTTGGATTGGGCACATCTCGCAGGATCAGGCGAGGTTTGGTTTTTTTATTCTCTCAAGCTTTCCAGGGAAGGAAGAAGTTTGGGGGTTTAGTGGAAAGGGAAAGAAGGGTCCCAAACTACCCTAGACCTAGTTTGGTGGTGGCAGCGTACCAGGTCCAGATACAGAAGAAGTTGTGTTCTGGGAAAAACATTTTAACCCAAGCTGGTAAAATAAGCTTGGGGCGGGGGGTTATTTCTTTTTTCATGCGGGTCCCCACATCTGTACCCTAGAGTTCAGAGTGGGGAGGCAATCCTGACAGGCTCCGAAAGATTTCAGAAGATTTTGAAAAGATTTTGTCAGGACAAGGATTCTGACTTTGATGTGTTGCTGTTCTACACTTCTGTATGGTGGTTGTCAACAAGAAATGTACTCAGCAGAGTTTTCCAATTAAGAAAGAAGTTGGATTTGTTGCTCCAGGGAAAGAGGAATTCCAAAATGTGCTGATGCACTCAAATTTAGAATTTGCATATCTTGTTGATATTTTTGGAATCTTGAACCCCTCAAGCAGGCCACTGCTCAAACCACTGAGCTATCCCTCTTCCGCCCCATAAAATATATTTTTTAAAAAAAGAGAAGCAAAGATGCTTGTGCTACACGCAGAAGAGGTATGTGCTGAAGAGGGAACTAACTTCTATGCATAGTTTACTTTTTATTCTCCAAACTGAGATTTTGGCGATGTTGCAAATCCTCTCTGAAGGTGCTCAGGCACTTTGTTAGGTGCTCAGATACCACAGGGATAGTTGAGGTATAAGAACTTGGACACTGGACTGCATAATATTTCATATTGTCTATATTTTCTCATCTGTAACTTGCTTAACTTTTAAAGCTTCATTTCCTTAAGTAAACCATAATTGTGGATTCCTCTTAGAGAAAATTACTGTTAGAGGCTTTCTCAGAGAATGTGAACTCTCTTCCTACTGGACAGAGGAAATATGGAAGTGTAGGCAGAGAACTGTGTAGCCTGGAAAAACCCCTAACTGCAGCAAGAGAGACTGAACTCTCTGCCAAATTTAAACATTAAGAATTAAAGGTTGAGACACTCAGAATTTTGGTTAATAAGTAAAATCATTTCAGACAGTGATCAGTCCAAATGAATTACTTGTACTTGCAAACACTTAAGCACATCAGTAATTCGCCTGGGCTACTCATTTGAGTAAAGATAATGTTGTGCAAAGCATTTGCAGAATAGGGCTCTATGGAAACACGGATTAATTTCAATTTAATTTTCCTTCTCTGTGTTACTAACAAATGAGCTGATTAAAACTCACTATTTTAGGTTGTCACTTGCTTCCACTATAAATGCTGCTTCCTTCTATTGTAAGCTGATACAGATGTTAATGTCTATAATATTTTTCAGTTAATTGGAGGGAAATACAAAACAAACCCCATAGCAGGGCCGGATTCTCAGTCAGCCTAAGGCTGGTTTACACCACCCTGGCAGTGCAAAGAGTAGATGGAAATGTCATCCACACTCACTTAAAGATCCCTTTACCCTGACAGAGTGGTGTAAGGTGGTCTTAGTGTAAATGAGAATCAGGCCTATTACTGTTAGTAACTCAGATTGTGACATCTGCTTCTGATCCACATGTTGTAGCACTTGTTTCATTTCACAATGGTGTACATCCCACCTCTGCATTCCCAGATCTGATCCAAACTCTCTGGAATCTCTTGGTATCTCTGAGTACTTGACTACATCCCCAGGGGAGTCTGTTTCTGTGTTGCAGTTGTTCCGGCTGTTACAAAACTTGGCCTATCACAGTAAGGTCAGGAGCAGTGGGAATCGTTGTGGCCCAGAGAAATACAATGGGGCACCAGATAATACACCTGGTGCTCTGTGTGCTAGGAGGGTGCAACATGCACTGACTTCCAAAGCTAGCCAGTTCCTTACCTCCTCCCTGTCCCCTTTCAGAGCCTTACACTACTGGGAGTGCTAGAAAGGAGCAGCCACTGCACTGAGAACAGTGCAGGGTCTACAATTGTCGCTGGTCCTTATGGAGGAGACACAAAAGCCAGCACACATGATGCATCCTCCTTCTGCCTACTTGTGCAGCCTCAAAATCTGTCCCTTTGCCTGAATTTTTCCTAGTGCCGTACACTATCCTTTTAGGCCTAGATAAGCAAGTTCCCAGGAATGGTAATAAAGCTGAAGTCTCCCATAGAGCACAGAGCAGTGGTTCCCAGGGATTGGCTCCAATCCCCACAGAAATCCTTCCTCTTTCTGACCTGAATTGTTAGAAACCAGGTGCCAGATGGTATAAATTAGACTAAAAGTCAATGATCAATACACTGATTTGTACCAACCAAGGATTTGGGCCCAAGTACCTGGACTTAGGGCTTCTGCGTGGTCTCACTGAACTCTAACTCCTGGGCATTGAACCCACTCTCAGAACCCTGTGGCAAGAGACAAGGACTGAGAATTTATCCCAAGCCTGCTGCTGGACAGTGCAGAGTGCTAACATCGACGACATGCATCTGGTCATAACAGAACATGACCCTAATGATGTGAAAATCATGTATTCACCCCCACATATGAATCCTGAACCTGCAGTTCTACAGAAACAAGTTTCCTCTTTAAAAACCAAAGTACAGCATTTACACGGACAGGGCTGTGCTTTATTCAGACATTGCAAAGAGAAATAAGTGGAGGGCAGATGGGCCAGAAGAGAGGCAGAGGAAGAAAGAGAGGGGGACAATTCCTCAGTCAAAAGGGAACATTTCTCTTTTGTAACATCCTTTCAGAGGAAGTTCTGGGACACTCTGCGCTGATAGCTGGGTTGCCTCATTTGTATCTACCAACAATGCATTCAAAAGGAGCCCTCCCTAAAACAGCTTGCTCATCTGCTGCAGAACCTTGAATGTGCCTCAGCTTTTTGATCTGAAATATAAGCTTCCCTCTTCACCAGCTATGACAGAGGAAATAACATACGCGGATCTGGAATTTAATAAATCTTATGCACTGGAAAATATCCCAAAGCCTGCCGTTCCTGAGGAAAAAGGTACAATCCGTAAGGAACTTTTTTACTTATTGTGCTTAAATTAGCTGGACTGGGAAGTGCTGTCAACCTAATCTTAGGCAGAATGGGCCAAAGTTACTCCTCTAAAGCCATTACTCTCAGAAGAATTACACCAGTGTTTTTGTTTTATTGTCCTTATTAATTAACAGAAGTGCAGAAGCACTCACTATGCTGTTTAAAGCATGGAGGGAGATGTTGTCCCTCCCCTGAATATTTATATAATGTAAAGACCCAAGCCTGCTGAGAGTACTTTCTACTATGAGTAGTCCTATTGATTTGAATGGGGCTACCCATAGAAGTGAGCAATGCACAGGGTAGTAAGTGTTTGTGGGATCAAGTTCAAGAGTTTGACAGTCTTGAGGCTATATTGTGCGATCAGTGGGGCTTTTGGCAGAATCAATAATGGGAGGATGTTGCCCTAGAGTAGGATTTTATAGTTGCCAAACTCTGGTCCAGGGGGAAAATATTTCATATTTGACCTGCTGCTTTCTCATGGGAGGTCAGAACATTTGGTGACAAATGATAACTCACTTTCATGGTATGGAGCATTTGTGATGTCTCCATGAGAGGGGGTGAACAGGGCCAGAGAACAGGGAAATACTTTAAATAGTCAAAGTCTCTTTTAAAAAAAAGAGACCATGGGGATATTTCTAAATGCAAGGAAAAAAATGCTCACAACACAAACTATGTTACACGAAAACTTTTTCTGAAACAATGAATGAGAGATTATTTAAGTAAAACACACACAAGATGGAACTTTTGTTTGTTCTGGCTTCCTGACCAGTTTGGACCACAGAGCCCCAGGCTGTCCTCTGCAGAAGGGCTCGCATTCAGCTAGAGCAGTGGTTCCCAAACTGGGGTTCGTGAACCCTGCAAAATGTTACAGGGGGTTCTCAGGGAAAAATCCCCTAATGGCGGACAGAGCTCTCCTTAGGAACCTGGGCAGCACAGGGCCAGCAGCCCGGAGCCCTGGACTTCCAAGAGCTAAACAGATCAAAGCAAGCATATCTATCATACTGCGGAGATTTAAACTTCAAGACTCCTTATAAGAAATGGAAAGGGAGGTGGATATTTTTTGCTGTTTTTAAACTTAAATAGGCAGCTAGTATTGTTTTTTGAAATTATTATGAAAAACAAGTTTAAGCTTTGTTGTAACATGTGTTGTTTGCCTGGTCTGCTCAAGACCTGAATGCTTGTGTAGGAGGAACTCTTTGAGTTGGCTTCTTAAATACCTTCATGCTGTTTCACATCTGATACTCCTTCATGAAAAACAGGAGCCTTGTCTTATAACAGGCTTATACAAAGTGATACAAGCTACGAAAGTGAGCTCTTGAGAGAGTGTTGCTGTTTTCATAATGTAATACAAATACTGCAATGATCAATAAATAATAAATAGTGTGTAATAAGCATGTCATAAAAACACATTTTATGTGTCCAAGATCATTGCTTTTATAATTTATATTCAGATAAAAGAGAAAATCCCTGGAAATATTCATTTTTAGGTGGGGGTTTCTGAGACTTTACGTTTTAGTGAAAAGGGTTCATGGGTTGTTAAAGTTTGGGAACCACTGAGCTAGAAAAACCTCAGATTCTGAGTGAATCAAA
Source organism: Dermatemys mawii (assembly GCA_007922305.1). NCBI lineage: Eukaryota > Metazoa > Chordata > Testudines > Dermatemydidae > Dermatemys > Dermatemys mawii. The sequence goes on along the minus strand of ML677463.1, from coordinate 543,292 downwards.
CTGAAATCACTTCCTTTCTTGCTCAACTGTCAGGGAGCACAACATGTGATGCCTTCAGGCTCCAGCTTGGGGCTCAGAGGGAAAGTGGTAGGTTATTTTGCCTTTACATTCAGATAAATGCTAGATTATGTAGCAGTTTTGCCATTTTTAGGAAACTAGCAGTCACCAGACAGCATCTGTGTGTTACAGGCCATGATTCCTGGCTCAGGAAGAGGAGCACACAGCATGATTCAGGAGGGGAATGGGCAAGAATGTCTGTAGACCATCTTTGTTGTAGCTCCAATCCTGGGACATTTGTGCTCTAAGCCAGTCCTCTGGTATCAATTAGAGCAGTCGGAAGGCTGGTCCGGTTTGCTGCAGCTGCTAGTGACCATAAATGGTCATTGGAGGCAAAGCAGTTGGAGATCACCAAAGTTTAGGGAAACCCCAGTGATGTCTTCTTTTCTGCAGCCACTGCTTTACACCAGCCATAGGGAAGGAAGTTAGCATCAGAGCTACTACACTGGTGTGACCCTCCTGGGCCAGCTATTCCACTGTGTCTCAGAAGTGCTGTGCATAGGGGTCACAGAAGAGTTAAGGATCTGGGGCATTTCAGTATTCAAAAGTGCCCAGAACCTGGGCTGACAGACAAAGAGAAAGAAAGAAATCCTGTTTCTGATACTCAGAGAGTTCAGAAGAAGACATAATAGTCTGCTCCCAGGAGCATGTTGTAAGAAGGCCCGCAGGTTTCTCAGTGCTCTCTGGACACACATTGACACACATGGACACATATTTTCAGCATCTTTTGAGGAGGGCAGTGCAACAGTTCAGAGATGGATCCATTGCAAGTCACACAGCTACGTCAACTGGTGAGGAGGGAGCAGCCAGGGGTGCGGGCAAGTTTGCAGTACTGGGGCCTGATGGAGAGGTCCAGAGGGCTGGAGGGAAGGGCAGGTGGGAAGAATCCTCCTGCAGGACCCACTTGAGGAAGGCCTGAGAGATAGGCAGTAAGGCTGCCCTCACCTCCTGCAATATACAAAAGGAAGTATTTCTTCACACAAAGCACAGTCCATCTGTGGAACTCCTTGCCAGAGGATGTTGTGAAGGCCGAGACTATAACAGGATTAAAAAAAGAACTAGAGAAGTTCATGGAGGATAGGTACATCAATGACTACTAGCCAGGATGGGCAGGGATAATGTCCCTACCCTCTGTTTGCCAGAAGCTGGGAAAGAGTGACAGGAATGGATCATTTGATGATTACCTGTTCTGTTCATTCCCTCTGGGGCAGCTGGCATTGGCCTTTGTCAGAAGACAGGATACTGGGATAGATGTATCTCTGGTCTGACCTTATATACACTGTTGAATTTGAGGGATGGAGAGCCCCATGTGCTGGCCAAGTGACAGGGGGTCCAATTGTTGTACTCAAGGAGGTCTCCCCGATTCTGGTGATACCTGTCAGGACCAATGGCCAGCACACCAAATGGGACTCCACCACCTGCACACTGAACTGGGGGTTGCATAGCAGAGGCTCTGCAAAGAGGTCCTCCTTCTCAAAGGCCACCATGTACCTGATCACCGAGACCAGCTTCCAGGTCCCGAGGATGTCCTGGTAGAAGACTGACAGCTCAGAGAGGTCTTTCAGAAGACCCCTCAGATGGAAGTAGAAGTCTGAACTTTTATGCAATAATACAAAGTGGGCTTGCTTCATCCCCACATTTATAGATAAGGGGAATTATACCTTCCTTCACCAGCATGGGCTGCTGCTGTGACCTGAGAAGGATTTACCCTGGGGAGGACAGGTAATGTTTTTAGCTTTCATCTCTAATTAGGGTTCAATCAGAGTTCTACAGACAGATTGCAGTGGGGAATCCCACCGACTCTGGTGTCTGTGCTGACTATCTGTAGCCCCTGCAGTGGAAGAGAGTCTGTTGGAACCTTGTATAGCTGCAACCCTTTCCAAGCAGACCTCTCACCATTTGGGATCCTGCAGAAGAGTCTGCCCTATCAGAAGCTAGTTCAGTGTCTTTGTGGATATGTGGGAACCAGGAAGGAAGCAGGAATGAAGAACAAAGCAGCAAAATGAGACTTCTCCAGAAGGCACAGCTTTTAGTCACTGAATTCATTATTGGTTTTCATAGATTCCAAGGCCAGATGGGACAATTATGAGCATCTAATCTGACCTCTTACAGAGCACAGGCCATAGAACTTTCCAAAAATAATTCCTAGAGCAGATCTTTTAGGCCATGTCTACGCTATGACTTGCGTCATTCAGGGGTGTGAAAAAAAATCTCCTGAGCGACATAAGTGTTGCCAGCACAAGTGGTAATGTGCACAGCAATATGTCAGTGGGAGAGATTCTCCGGCGGACATAGCTACCTTCGCTCATGGAGGTGCTTTTATTAAGTAGATGGGAGAGCATTCTCCCCTCGGCAAAGAGCAGCTACACAAGCGATCTTACAGTAGTGCAGCTGCATCAGTACAGCTGTGCCGTTGTAAGCTCGCTAGTGTAGACATGGCCTTGGAAAAACATCCAATCTTCATTTAAAAATTGTCAGTGATGGAGTATACACCACACCCCTGGATAAATTGTTCCAACAGTTAATTACTCTGACCATTAAAAAATTTACACTTTATTCCCAGTCTGAATTTGTCTAGCTTCAACTTTCAGTTATGGGATCGTGTTACTACCCCTCTCTGCAAGATTAGAATCCATTACTAAATATGTGTTCTCTGTGGCGGTAGTTATAGATTATAATCAAGTCACCCCTTAACCTTCCCTTTGTTAAGATTAAGAGATTTTTCTTCTTGAGTCTATAACTATAAGGCAGGTTTTCTTATCCTTTAGTCGTTGTCATGGCTCTTCTCTGAACCCTCTCCAATTTTCCATCATTCTTCTTGAATTTTGAGCACCAGAACTGGACACAGTACTCCATCAGCAGTCACTCCAGTTTGTTTCACAGTCTCCAGAGATACAAGTGGAATGGGAAAGAGTGTACTCGCTATATGATGAGACAGCATCATCTGTTCATCCTCCAAATACAGCACAGATATATATATTAGCATGTCTGCCTTTTCAGCATTATTAATGATAATTCTATCATATCCATCTAACAATGGACAAATACCATTGTCAGGATTCTTTTTATTCCTAATATATTTAAAAAAACTCCTCCTTATTGTTCTTATTTCTGCTGCCATAGGTATCTACCTGTGTCCCTTGACTTCCCTTATCAATTTTCTACAATTCCAAATTTCTGATTTATATTCATTACTATCAACTTCTCCTTTATTCCATTTGTTATGTATTTTATTATTATTATTTTTACAGCTGCCTTTAATTCTACTATAAACTAGTTTTGTTTTTGTTTTTTGACTAGCACAGCATTCTTCCTCAATTGTGGGCGTATATGGACATCTAGTAAGGTGTTGTTTAAAGATTCCCAATTATCACTCAGTTTTTTTCTGATTAAATTCTTCCTCCTGGCTTCTTTGGATTTGACTCATAATTGTTTTCAGCTTTGTGAAATTGGCCCCAATAACACACCAAGTATATATACTACTGGTCTGGACTTTATTCTGCTGTTTCTGCCAGGGCCCCCCGCTTCATCCTCCACATGGCGCCTGGCTGCCTTGAGTTTCTTCACATTGTGCTTGGCATTGCTGTTAGGGCTGTCAGCCCTGGGAATTGCATGTAAGTATCAATACTTTTTTATTTGCTGAATTTAATACAGGTAAAATATGCTAGATTGCTATTCATCTCCTGCAGTCTGAACTTGTTGACTTAACCATTGCACAGGTAAAGCATGGGCAGGGGTAATGCAAGCTTTCTAGACACACTTTCACCCATAAATGTACTTTACCTTGGTTGAGCTCCAGAGTAGTATTATTGCTGCAAGTGACAATTTCTGTAGCCCGTTCACTCCTTGACTTCTCCACTTAAATTGCCAAAGGGAAGCCTTCATGTGCCATCAAGTTATGATGCTGTTTTGTGTGATATGGAAACCTGTCCCATAAGGAACTGGATGACATCCACTAATTCATTTCACAATGAACACTTACAAGGTGGGGATGTCTTTCAGTCAATACTGACCTGCACTGGATACCAATTGGTGACAAGAAGGTAAAAGGCTCTGTATCCCATTAAGAAGCCAGCTCAATTTATTTAAACTTTATTTTTAAATAGAAAAATTACATTAACCCTGTGACGTCAATACTAAGAGTTACTATCCAAAACAAGGCACAAATTTTAAACCAGATTAATGGGATAACTAAAAATTAAAAGAGGACAAAGACAGAAATAATTTTGATTTGTAAATGATGAGAATACAAAATGCTTTACGTGAATTTCAGTTTTTCAGGTTTCCAATGACATCCAGAAACTGACTGAAAACTTCAAGCAAAACCAGGACACTCTGCAAACAAGTTTCTCAAAAAGGCTGCAAGACATGAAAGATAATTTGTGTCTGATAGGGGAAGAAAAGAATAAGAATAATGGTAAATAAGATTGCTATGCAAATGGACTCCAGTTCTTCATTCCAGAATAGATACAGGTTGGGCAATGGTTGCACAATTTCACCTATTCTCTTCCCAGTGCACCCCCATTAAATGAGCTCTACATCTGCATTGAATGAGCAGAGAGGCAAGGTACAAAGAATTCCTCCTTCATGATCCATTCAGTCCTTGTTTTTGTTCAAATAGTTAAGAGAGCAAATAATTAATGCCAGTTATTATTGTGCTTTTGTTATGTTGACCCCTGATTCCTAGTAACTGGATGGGTACTATCCAACTGATTTCACATGGGCCATAAAACAATATCAGATGGTAACTGTCCACTAGTGATGTAGTGGTCTGCATAACGGCTTGGAGGATAAAGGATCAACTTTCATTCAGTTCCTCTAAGACTGGGTCATGAAGTATGAAGGAAGTAGCATGTTCAGAGTCTGGAGAAGCATGAATGCTTTATATCACTCAGCAATAGAGCTCGGCAACATTTTTTTAATAGTAAATCACAAAAGCAGAGAATGATTACAGTTTAGGTGTTAGGGCCCTCATCTGTGGTGATGTAGTTTAAGTTCCTGCTCCAATTTTTTTAAATTATTTAAACAAAGTGAAATGACTTCAACAAAATAGACTAAAAGAACTCATTCAAGAACAGCCTCTAGCTCACTGCCCTGGGATAGAGGAGATAGAGGTTCATATCAATGCATCAGCACAGGAAATCCAAATATCCCTTCCAAATGAGTGTCCTACCTCCTGAGGTAAGGGTCCTAAGAGGGCCTCCTGCTCTGGCCATTTTCTCAATCAAGCCCTTTCAAAATGCCTGGAAACAAAATATTGTGGGATGAAGGAAACATTTTGTTCAACCCCAAACTGACATTTTTAGCACATTTTTCCAGTGCTTTCATATTTTCTAAACTAGCAACATTCCATTTCTAAATGAATTGTTTCATTTTTAAATGTGGTTTTCTTCAACATCAAGGATATTTTTTCACTTTTTCATTTCAGAGAGAAAATGTAAAATAACACTTCTGATTGGAAAGTTACCATTTTTTTCAGATATTTTTGTTCTGACCCTAATCTAAAAGAAATTGTTTGCTTAGCTCTACTCTGCATTGCCCTCTTTGGCTCATTAGGGAGCAATATTGATGGGCTTCTAAGGTGAATTCACTATGGAACCTCAAGGGTGGAGTACAATAGTTGTTTGCAAAATACTAGACAAATAAGCACGGCTGGAAAGATAACCGGGTCTTTCATTGTGATGCCCAGAATCTCAGAGAGATGTGGAAAGTGATTTATTTCTGACCCTGCCTCTAGTGCCTAAGGCTACCATTGGTGTTAGACCAGGGAAGAGGGATTGATAATCATTTTATAAACAGATCCTTAAGTGGGAGAGGGATAACTCACTCAGTGGTTTGAGTATTGGCCTGCTCAACCCAGCGTTGTGAGTTTGATCCTTGAGGGGGCCATTTAGAGATATGGGCCAAAAATAGGGATTGGTCCTGCTTTGAACAGGGGGTTGGATTAGATGATCTCCTGAGGTCCCTTCCAACTATGAGATTTTATGGTAATAGTTCACCAGTGGAAAACATGAACACATTTTGTTTTTGAAAAGAACAATGAAGTTTCATTTTCACCAGCTCTCGTTTTGATCCAATTGGAAAAGCAAAACATTTCCACATGCCTCCAGTAATGTCTCCTCTCTCTTAAACTGGAACTGAACACAGAACAGAAATGGGCTTTTCTAATCCAGCATCATTTGTGGGAGGAAGATCGTCAGCAAAGCAGAGGCTACTTTCATTAAGGGAAGGATCTCTGTGGAACAGCCCCTTTGTGACCCTTGAGTTAGTGTGGTTTAACCAGAACAGTGCAGAAGGAATAATCGGAACAGTACTTGGCGGAAGTCAGGTCTGTTTGTGAGGATAGAGAGTTTGGGAGGGCAATTCTGTATGGCTGGTGTGTCCCCTGGGGCATAGTTAAGATAACGGTGTGTAGTCTATATTGTAGGGTGGTTGCTCTAGTAATGATATGTGATACTAGGTTGAGGAGTAGAGGATATGCCTGTTAGATGCCCTGACTTTTCACCACCTTACGTTTCTGATTTTGCCTTAGTTATGTTATGCATGGACTATCCTTTAAAGATAGTATAGGAGCAGGTGCTTCTTTACACTGCTATCGCAGCCATTTACACTCCCTTTAAAGCACCATTACATTGTCAGAGTGGTTTAAAGGGGCCTTACATAGTCATAGAATCATAGAATATCAGGGTTGGAAGGGACCTCAGGAGGTCATCTAGTTCAGCCTCCTGCTCAAAGCAGGACCAATCCCCAGCTAAATCATCCCAGCCAGGGCTTTGTCAGCTTGACCTTAAAAACCTCTAAGGAAGTAGATTCCACCACCTCCCTAGGTAACCCAGTCCAATGCTTCACCACTCTTCTAGTGAAAAAGTTTTTCCTAGTATCCAAAGTTAAAGGACTTTCAATGTTATCAATTAAGAGGGAAAAAGATTTGTTCCTGATAGTTCATACCTTCTTCATCCCCATTCCCATCCTCTGGTCACTGCAGGATTGTTCACTAAAATATATAGTGGCCTTTTTTCTGAGTCGCAGCAGATTTCAGGGGTTGGTAGGGTCAGTTTTCCATTGGAAGAGAAATTAATCATGAGGAGTCTTAGTATTCTTAGTGCAATTGGTTTGTTTACACTAGATACACCTGGAACAGAAGTGGTCACAAACAGCATACGGGCAATCCTTGCTTTCAGGAATCTCATCCCACACACTAATGTCTGGGTCCCAGGGGCCAACTCTGCCCCAGAAATGAACTCTAGTCATAGAGCTCAAGGAAAAAGCAAATTCTCTTGCTGCTTCTAACAGCTCTGTGAAAAAGAATCTGAATCACAGACCTAACAACAATAGGTGTCTCTTCAGAGACTGCACATTGCTCTCATGCTGAGGAACAGAACTTGTAAGACTATGTGTAGCAGCTCCATCTGGTGATTCCTGATATAACAACGTTCCCTGCTGCTGGGTTCAACATAGTTTTTACCTTCTTGGGACTGAGAAATCTAGTCCATCTCAATGGCGATCGTATAATACTTTACAAGATCTGAGACTCAGCAGATCATTTCATTTCACACAGGCTTGTGATAATCTCAGGCTGGGCCCATGGAAGATTAGTGCCATGTATGTGACAACTCTGCAACTTCTATGTGCATTCAAATCAGTGGCAGTAGCCCTTGTTTTCTACACTGAACTGCTTAGGATGAGAAACAAAGACAATTTCTCTCTCTTTTTTTAGGACCCAATTGTACACTCTGCCCGGCAAACTGGCAATGGATGGGAGGTAACACCTGCTTCTACATTTCAAGAGAGAAAAGACCCTGGAAGCAGACTCAAGAGTTCTGTTCCTTACAGAATCCCACCCTTCTCATGCTAAAAGACAATGAGAAGCTGGTATGGCTCCTACCCAAGCCTGTTTTATTTTATCTGGATGTAAATTTCTCATAAGCCCCCTGTGACATTCCCCTGGTGTTATCTGGACCAGTGATCTGCTAGATCACTCCAATCCTTGATTCTGAGAGCCAGCCTTACCCTGCTCTGCTGTGAGAACCCCCCACTTCTGGGTTGTTCTTGCACAACCACTAGCATATAAACTGCTCCTTGGATTGTGCAACCAAATGACATTAGCCAATATCTCCGGTCCCAGAGACAACTTTAGGAACTTCCGTCTTGCAGTGTCTAGTTATGCCTGCTGGACACCGCAAGCTCATATAAGATCGTCAATTTAACAAGGAAATTGATATGTACCAGGCTTGTTATCCTAAGGGGAGTCTCTGACACGCTTCAAACCAAACACACTGCTGCAGATAGAATAAACAAATGCATTTATAACTACAAAGATAAATTTTAAGTGATTATAAGTCAAAGTACAAGAAGTCAGATTTGGTCAAATGAAATAAAAGCAAAACACATTCTAAGCTCATCTTAACACTTTCAATGCCCTTACAAACTGAGCTGCTGCTCACCACAGGCTGGCTGGTTGCTCTTCAGCCACGCTCTCCCCTTTGGTCAGCGCTTCAGTCGTGTGGTGATGTTGTCTGTAGATAGAGGTGGAAGAGAGAGAGAGAGCATGGCAAATGTCTCTCCCTTTTATCATATATTTTCCCTCTTGGCTTCTCCCCCCCGCCCAGAGTCAGGTGAGCATTACCTCATAATAGTCCCAAACTGAGCAAAGGAAGCGGGGTGACTCACTGGAGAGTCCAACACATCCTTTGTTGCTGCCTAGGCCAATATCCTTTGTTCCTGTGAGGCTGGGCTGGGTTTGTCCCATACATGCTCTGATGAAGTGTGCATTGCCTCTCTGCTCTTGGAGAGTTTTGCCATGAGGACAAATTTTCAGCCTCATAACTATATATATGAAATTACAACCTATAACATTACTGTAACAACTATTACTATAACATCACTATAACAACAATGTTCAGTGCACCATGAGCCTTCTGAAGATGCCCAACGTGACAAACTTTGCATTGGATCCCACACAATCATTTTATAAGGATGGACATGGGGGTGTCGGATGTTCCCACGAGGTATAGAGTGTTACCCCTCCCCACCCCAAGACAGAAAATGCAGTTTAGTTACTGTAGCTCTGTTGCCCTTATTTACAGGATGTGGCACACTACAGGACACAGTGCCTTTGTCAGACACTGGGTAAGTAGCTTGTGGAACTTACCACTGTAGGATATTTTTAAAGCAAGGAGTAGATGTGAGTCTCGCAGATATCGCTGTGGTTATGAACAATGGGTTTTCCACACAGGGCACTGCCTTCTGGATGCTTTAAGGCGGTGGTTCTCAAACTGGGGGTCGCGACCCCTTGGAGGGATTGACGGCCACCTCCCGAGAGGTCGCGCGCTGCTTGCGCCGCTGAAAAGCCACCGAATAGATTACTTCCGGCTTCGGCGGCTTTTCGGTGGACATGCTGTACTATTTCGGGAGCGCTTGCATGTCCGCCGAAAATAGCCGCCGAATGCGGAAGTTATCAATTCGGCAGCTTTTCGGCGGACATACAAGGGTCCGCCATGCCAAAAGAGAAAGCGAAAAAGGGTCGCGGTTCTCAATAGTTTGAGAACCACTGCTAAGGAATAGGCTGATTAGTACTATGTGAATAACATTTGTCCTGCTCTTCCGGCTGCTAGAGGGGTTCAAGGGCAGGACTTCCACATCAGATCGGCAGAGAGAGAGCAGGATTCACATCTTCATTTACACTATGGTAAAGTGGACATAAAATGTTAGCAATCTGACCTGGTAGATGTTTACACCTGTGTAAATAACAACAGAAGGCGCAGGACAATTGGGAATTAGGCCCATATTGTCAGGGTCAGGTCATGGGTGTCCTGTGGGCCTAGAGTGAGCTGCTCAATATTGGGGCTGAAGGTCAGATATCAATATAGGGGCAAGCCAGCTCAGAAGTGCTCAGTCAGATACTCTTACCAGATTGAGTGTGTGAGGCAAGAGTCTGGGTTGGGTTGGTCTTTCACTGAAGCTTTAAGCTGAAGGTAGTAAATCAGGACTGGGAGCCAAACATAAGTAGAGAGCTGGGAGCGTGGAATAAAGATGGATGCACTGAGGAGCATCAAGGCAGAGTCAGCAGCAGAAGTCCACCAAAGGTCTGTTATTGCTCAGACAACTGCCTTAAATCGCTGCCCTCCTAGCTGCCACATGCAATGCAAGGGATGATTCAGATTTGCTGGTTAAAGCCTTATGTGGGTTGTGCCCTAGCTCTCTGGTAGCTAACTTCTTCTGCCATGGACTGTCACAAAGCAACTGAAGCCAGCTGAGGAGCTAGAGTTAACCATTGCTAAATTCAGATGTCTGGGGATGGAGAGACAGGGCATTGCAGTGGAAGAACCTGGAGTATGGAATTCACTTCCTGTGCTGCTACAAGAAAACCATAATTTGTGGATTTTTAGGGCATAGGGCTGATCCCATACCTTTCTTCAGGCTGTTGCTTATTGAAATTGGAATTCAGTTGTCTGGTCTAAAGTTTATAATTAGATTGGACATAGGGTTCTATTGTTTTTGACTTTTGTTTAAAAGTCACATGTTCTACTAACTGGAACACATGAATTGCGAGACTTTGTATGGGAGCATTTTCTAAAATACAGAATAAAGAAATCCATCTGGCATTGTCAGGTGGGTAAGGTAGCAGCTTTTCTAGCTCTAATTTCTGTGGTTTTATGATACTAGAAATAATATTTATCCTAAGTATTTCTTGTCAGTTTCCCCAACTATTATATGTTGTATCATATGTCAGAATCTAAAAGCTTAAGACAAGAGTTCATAGAAATTTTCCATCCGTGCATTTAGCTCAAATATTTTTTAACTCTGACATTACCAAAGGCATTTAGGCCCACATATTTAAAGGTATTTAGCCACCTACATGCTCAACTTTGCAATGCTTAACTGATTAGGAAACTATATCTCATTTTCAAACACATTTAGACTCTGAAGTGCCCAAGTCATTTTTGAAAATGAGGTTTAGGCACCTCAGTTAGTTAGGTGTTGCAAAGCTGAGCACAATTATGCCTACATACTTTTAAAAATGTGGCTGTGAAAGTAAAGGTGTCTATGCATCTAAAGATGCAGATAGACTCCTGATGAGATTTTCTAAAGCACTCGGGCACCTATTTCCCATTGACTTTAATGGGTGGTAGGCACTTTAGAAAATCCCACTAGATGCCTATCTGCATAAATACCTTTTAAAAATCTGACTCCTTGTGCTTCAGTGGTGACTTTTATATCTGTCCTGCACCATTTCAATAATTGGAGACACTTGAACAGTCTTCTAATACAAATCCAGGCTATATCATCACATCAGGAAGGGTGGACGTCATACCTTTGGGCAGGTCTACACTAGAGGGAGGGGTCGACCGAAGATATGCAACTTCAGCTACATGAATAACGTCGCTGATTTTGGTGCATCTTAGGCCCACTTACCTGCTGTCCTCACAGCAGCAGCGGTTGGCAGTGGGCTCCCCTGTCGACTCCAGCTTGTGCTTCTCAGCGAGCTGGAGTTCCGAAGTCGACGGGAACGCTGTTGGCGATCGATTTATCGTGTCTTGATGAGACGCAATAAATCGATCCCCAAAAGATCGATCACTACCCGCCGATCTGGCAGGTAGTGAAGACATACCCTTTGTCTGGGAGTTCTCTCCCATCACCGATGTACATTAGTGCTTTTCTTTGGAAGGTAAGAATTTGAGTTCTTTATTTAAGTAACACTGTTGTGATTTCCTCACAGAACCGTGTACCGCCAAGAGAGACTAGAGACTACTACTGGATTGGATTGTCATGTAAATCTGAAGGGAACGGCTGGCATTGGGAGGATGGCTCTGCTTTTTCAGCACAGAAAACTGATTGGTAATGAATTGTTAGGGCCTGATTGGGGCCCACTCTCAGCACCTCTGCAGGAGAGAAACATAGGTGCCCTCTTACTCTCCAGTACTGCCTGTGTTCTGACAGAGAAGCACAGGAGCAATAACAGCCTTTGTGAGCTACTAATCTCCGTTCTGGACAGGGCAGGGAGGGAGTGGGCAAACAAGAATGTAGACTAGGCCCTGGCCCTGCAGAGTGCTGGCTGGCAGAGTTGAGCTGGCAGGGAGGGGACAGTAATCCGAACAACTTGTAAGGCAGGTGTGCATTATTTACCTCCCTGGTGAATACATGAGGGTCCTGAATATATGCATAGAATGCAAAAGTCAAGACACTGTGAAATGATGATTCATCTTCTAGGATGAAGTTCTGTGTGCTACACCCTTAATCACAAGAGTCATTTTTTTAAAAGAGAACGTGGTTCTGAGTTTCCAACCTTTTGCTTAAGGAGCTTTTTGCAGACAGAGACCTTCCCAGTGCCCAACTACAGGCCAACCTCCTGTTCCAGCAACAGCAGTACACAATGAACACTAGCCTCTATACTAGCTCACTCACGGGGCCCTCATCCTATTCTTAAAGAGGCAGCTCCCATTTTTCTTATGATATAATTTACATCACCGTTAACATAGATCTGTACAATAATGAACAGATTTCAGACTTACTAGACACAAACAATATTAATCTATTTCTAACGCATATATTTCAGGGGCCCCAGATGTGGATTCTATAACTGTGCAAGCCTATATGACAGGAATCTTTTTAAAGGGGTCTGCTCACAGGAACGTTTATGGATCTGTGAGAAAGCAGCTTTCCAGCTGAGGTAAAACAACATCACCAGAAGGAACACTGGCTCCATCAGTATGACAGGTCATATGCTCATTGTATTTTGTTTTCATGTGAAGTTTTTATACATTTTTCAGAATTTTCAGAGTGGGGATTGAAATTGGCATTCTGGTATAGCATATAACAGAACTTCTTGGTTTTTTTTCCCCTCTAGGGTTCAGTTATGAAAATCAAGACAGTAACTGGAAAGAGTCTTAGGAAATCTCTTGCAAAATAAGCCACTGTCAGCATCAAGATACCACTGCCATGAACCAGAGAGAACACAAAATCCATCAGTGCAGTTCTGAAATGTGTAACAGATGCCCGATTGAAACTGGGAACTTCGGGCATAGCATGGAACCAGAGAAACTGGAGATAAAATGGGCGGGGTTACCTCTTGTGACCAGGACCCTGGGGCACAATTCTTCTGACTAGGAGATCCACCAGAGCTTTTTCTAGTTCATCTTTAAATATTGTAACTGAAGTTATAAGGCTTTAACCACTTCTCTTTGAGAGACAATTCTAGAACACCACAGATCTCAATTTTACAAAACTGTTAAAAATAAATCCTAAATTCCAACTTGAAAGTATTTTTTTTCTAAATTTCATCACACTTCGGTTATTTCCCTCACACAACTGTAAACTAAAGACTTGCCTACACTACAAAATCAAGTCAACCTAAGTTAAGTCAGTGTACAGCCAACACAGTAATTAAAGTGATGGTTCACGTCCACATTCCATTCCATCTGTCCATGGGCCATGCTAGGAGTGCTTCCACCAATTGAGGTAGGGCACTGTGGGATACTGACAGCTGCAGCCCAGAAGTCCTGGGGCTGACAGCTTCAACTGTCAGCCTTCCCTCCCCCACTTCCAGTGCTGACAGCCCGATCTATCAGCCAAGGGCCAGGCTCACAGCTGGAGCCTTCCCCTTCAGTCCAGGTGCTGATTGCTCCAGGTATGAGCCCAGCACCTGGTGACAGCTCAGCTTGTCCGCAGCAGGGTATGGGAAGCTCCAGCTGTTAGCCCTATTCAGGGCTGACAGACAACAGGTGATGTAAGTAATGCAGTATCTACATGGACACTGTGCTGCCCTAATGACACTGAACTAAGCACCACGCCTCTAGTCAAGGTGGAGTTATCAGGACTGGCACCAGCTTTTTTGCCGCCCTAGGCAGCAAAGAAAAAAATTCCTTACTGCCTTGCCGCCACTGGTGAACTTGGCGAGGAGCAGTCACTGCCAAAATGCCGCCGCTGGCTGAAGTGGAGTTGACCTGCCGTCAAATTGCCGCCGGCAGCAGAAGAGGAGTTCAGCTGCCACCAAATTGCTGCAGAGACCATCAATATGGCGCCCCCCAATTGCTACCACTCTAGGCAGTCGCCTAATGGGTAGTGCCAGCTCTGGTTATTATGTTGGTGTAGCTCGTGATTTACTTCGGCAGAAGCAGCATTCTAGTGTAGACACTGACATAATTAAGTCGATGTAAGTCACTTTGTGTTGACCTGACTCTGTAGTGTAAGCTAGGCCTTTATCCTGTTTCTCCTTGGTTATTTTACTCATCTGATATTTGTACAAAGTTTCTTCCATTTCGGATAGTCAGCTTGTTATTGTATGGATGTAGTTATATATTAGAAACAAACAGATATTCTCTACAAAGAGTATAGAAAATCATTACAAATATTGCTAAAGGAAATCAGAATTATATACTGTGACTGGATTGCAAAATGTCCTGGATTATTTCATGCTCGTAACTACCTTTGCAACTTTATAAGTCGAAATAAGGATAATAACCAGATTGCTGTAATGTGCTCCACTTGGGACAACACTCAAAGACCACTCAAACTTAAGATAGTGCAGAATGCAGCTGCCTGATTTCTTAGTTGTGTTTCTTTATTATACATATACATTACTGTGGCTGTGGTGCCAGATGGGTCACATTAAGAATGCTTACTCAGGGCAAACAGCAAGGAATAGGGCAGACAATCCCCAAAACTAGTGGTTTATTCTATAATTAGATTCAGCAAAACAGTAACAAAGCTTCTATGACACTACATCGGAGAAGTCAGATCCAATCCCCTTCAAGCAATCCAACCTTTGGTTCCCATCTAGACAGCCAAGTCTAATATAATGGGGGGTTATTGAAAACCTTATTAACTGAAGTAAAAGTTCTACCAGTCCCACAAGACTGGACACCATTGATATTACCCAGATAAACCCTTCCAGCCAATCCTTATTAACTAAATCTAAGATGTATTAATAAAAGAGACTTATATATGTTTAAGAGATCAATATACCTACAAATGTGTGTAAAGTCTTTGGTCAGTTTCATAGCAGAGACGGTGAGACTGCTGATTTGTAAAAAGTCTTTCTGGAATCAATGGAAAAGGTTACAGTCCAATAGGCAGTTCAGATGTAGAGTTTGTTCAAGTTCTTCCATGCGAATTCCAGGGTAAATCCAGAGTAAATCTGGAGACCTCGCTCTTGTGGCTTAGATCTTTCATGTCAAAGTTTAAGCAGACCTGAGATAAAAAAGATCAGGCCTGAAGCTTTCTTGATATCTGAAGCAATCTGGGTGCTGACAGGTAATCAGTCCCATCACGTGGGCTTTGATGAAAGCAAGTCAACAGTTTGATCTCTATTCAATGGGTCCTTTCTCAGATAATACATTAAGCAATAGGTATTCAAATTACTAAGACAATGTAAATAATATTATTATGTCCTAGAGCACCTTTGCTCTTTTTTAGAATACAGTAATGAATCATTAAGAGACAGGAATCAGATTTTAGCGTCTAGAAGCTAATTAGATCACATGGTTAAACTTCTAACAAGATATAGGTAAACACAGACAAATATACTTAGCATCTAGTCTTGGTTCTCTAATAATACATGCAAACATGTTAAAGATATGAGTCTTCTTAATATGGCTTTGATAACTATTTACAAGGAATGGCCCTGTTTACCATTTTAATACCTCCTCTTAAGTTGTTATGGTCACACACCAGTTGACTAGTCTGTTAGCGTCACAATTGCACCTTGTACACCAGAGACTGCACTGTCCTCTATGCATTTGAAAATGTTAGTATCTATTTAAAATCCCTAAGATCTGTTAGTCTATAAGGTGCTACAAGACTCTTTGTCACTTTTGCAGGTCCAGACTAACACAGCTACCTCTCTGATATTTAAAATTATACATTTGATTTGGTTTGTAGACATGCCTTGATGTTTGGCCAGATGACTTTGACAAATCTAAAGGAGAAATAATGTTTACTTTCACTTGGTCACTTTGCATAGTGTTACAATATCCTACCTGAAGGAGCCATAGAAGTACAAACATTAAAGAACGAAGCAGCCTCTCCAAACCCCTGTATGATGTGCAGTGGTTCAGATGGGGCATGGGTGAATGAAGTGGAATCATTTAGGGCTTTTCACATTTCCTGTCACTTTCCCAAGCAAAATATATATTTGTGTCAGATATGCCAGAATCATATTTCAAAAGAGTGTCTCTAAACTTTCTCATATAGCACTTAATGGTCCTATAAGGATAAAACAAGCCTATCTCAGAGATATTACAATGGGTGAACAGCAGCCTGTTCTGTGATACTCATCGTCTTTTAATAGTGCCATCAGTGATTCTGAACCTACAAACTTAGCACTTAGAAGTGCAGGTTCTATTAAAGTGCCCTCATAGGAACATCTCTGTCTGTATAATCGCATATAAAATGTATTGGACTGGCTGCTCCTGGGAGAAAGACACAGCTTTTTCTATACACAAAAAGATTGGGTTTTTTTTTTTTTTTGATAATTTAGGCTAAGATTAACAGTGGATGCCTAAAGTTGGGCTAAATTCATATTTAGGGCATAGGTAGGTACCACATGCATCAGTGACAAGCATCCCCAGGTAGCTCCTCCAGTTTGCAAAATCATGTCACAGTTGCCTCATGATAATGTCCACTCCAGTTCAATCTCCTTTCCTTTATCCTCAGCCATGAAAAAATACACAGCTCTTACAGAAGATGACGTAGGTTGGAAGGGACCTCAGGAGGTCATCTAATTCAATCCCCTGCTCAAAGCAGGGCCAACATCAACTAAATCATCCCAGCCAGGGCTCTTCATTGACAAGGTGTCTATGCCAGTCTCTCAAGTTCCCTGGCAACAGTTGAGGAGGGGAGTGCTGTGGCGGATGTTAATGGTAAGTCTGCGATGAGTGCTGTGTGCTGCCATCCAAGCAACCAGAGCCCGATTCCTTGCTCCCAGTTTCTCACTGCTTTTACGTCTGGCTCTACCTAGAAATGTTGTGCAGCTGTATCCAGTGATCTAGAAGTTGGTGCCCCCACTGCCATGTGGGTATCCCACCTTAGATTCCATCCTTTTGTTCGTTCACCACTCCAGAGGCTGGAGCACAGAAGTTACACAGAGACTTAAATGGAAAATTCTGCTTAAAAGTTTCTCAAATAGCATCCACTGAACTTGGGAGGGAGGCAAGGGAGAGAAACAAAATCTATTTTAAGTGAGAGCGCTCAAATCTTAAGTTGTCACTAAATTCTGGTCTTATATTTGCCTAAGCAGTGAGACCCCCAAACAGGGAAAGAGAAAGCTTCTGTCTCTGAGTTGCTGGTTGGGTACTGGAAGACTACAGGGACCACTAAGGCCCATTTAGATGCATCTTGACATCATCTGCAATTCCCTAGCCCAGGAAAACATCTGGCTGGGTTATCCTGATTTTCATCATTTTTGAGAGAGCAAAATTCCCATGGATCATGTTACTTCTGTATTATTTATGGCTTGCCAAATCAGTCACAGCAACGTGCTGTCCTGACTGGCTAAGCCAGGCTTTTAGGAGACAGAAGGTAAAAAACCAGAAAGACAGAAAACAGAAGAAGGATGAGATGGAAATTGCATACGATGACAGGAAACGTTAG
This sequence comes from Dermatemys mawii, assembly GCA_007922305.1. Lineage (NCBI taxonomy): Eukaryota > Metazoa > Chordata > Testudines > Dermatemydidae > Dermatemys > Dermatemys mawii. Next base: position 525,646 of record ML677463.1, on the reverse strand, counting down.
GAACATGTGAGGCACATTTCAGGGATTCTACAGGTAGCTGTTTAGCTGGTTGTCCATAAGGGAGCCTCCTACCCTTCATTTATCACACATAGCTTTCTTTTATAAAAGCTGTATTGACTCTGTTTACCTGTGTGTGTCTAATTCTGTTCTTTACTATAGTTTCTACCAGTTTGTCCAGTAATGAAGTTAGGCTTACTTGTCATGATGAGCCCTTTTTAAACAATCAAAATTACAGCAGCTGCCATCCAGTCAACTCATATAGAGGCTTGTTTCAGCTATAGGTTATACACTGCAGTTAATAGCTCCACAGTTTCATATTTTGCATCAACTCAGCTCGGGAACATAACCTAGCATGCAGCCCCTGTGCACATCTACCAGATCAGTCCCCTCATGTGACTTAGAGGCCAAACACCTACCTGCTACTGCAGCAGTTGGCAGACTTTTTGGTCTGAGGTCCACATATGGATGGGGAGATTTTATTCAGGGCCGGGTCAGTGACTTGGGGTGCAGGAGGGAGTGTGAGGTGTAGAAGGGGAGGTACAGCATGCAGGAAGGAGTTCAGGGCAAGGGACTGAGGTAGAAGAGGGGCACAGAGTGCAGCATGGGGCTCAGGGCAGGGGGTTGGGGAGCAGGAAGGGTGTGGCAGAGGGCTCAGGGCAGGGAGTTGGGGTACAGTTACCTGGAGCCATTCCGGGGTGGCAGCGGCGCACACTGGGGCCAGAGCAGGCTCCCTGCCTGCCTGCCCTGACCCCAGCCCCAGCCTCGTGCCACTCTGGCATGGCATCCGGCACCATGTCCCTGCAGCCCCCGGCGAAGTGGGGGGCACAGGGCTCTGCATCCTGCCCTTGCTGCTGCTCCAGGTACCCCCCGCCCCAAAGCTTCCATTGGCTGTGGTTCCCCATTCCCAGCCAATGGGAGCTCTGGGGGCAGGCAAGGGCAGCGCATGGCGCTCACTGCCACCCCCACCCCTCAGGGACGGGGTGCCGGCCGCTTCTGGGAGCAGTGCGGGGCCTGGCAGGGGCAATCCCGTAGGCTGCATCCAAAGCGCTGAGGGACCGGATCTGGCCCGTGGGCCGTAGTTTGCCCACCCCTGTGCTCCTGGTTTTTGAATTGCTCTGCGGGTTAGGCAGGAGTTAGGCTTCCAGATGGTTAGAATAATGCAGCCTTGCATAACCCTAAAGGTTGAAATATAGTCACTTAGGTAACTTTTACTGCAAAAAAATAGGCACAAAGTTTAGACTCTGTTACGGGGTGGTCCCTGAGAATTCTTTTCAGCCCCAGTCACTCACCACAACAACTATTCCAGATCTCCTTAACCACTGCTATGTTTTATTATGTTCCTTCATCAGGCCACAGACTCTAATGTTATTTACATATATGTACAGTCCATAATCAACTTCCTCACTTGCCTTTGGGGAAGGTAGCAGGCATGGCAAGGCCACACTTTCCTTCAGGCTCCCTCCTCTCCAGCACTTCCTTCTTGTCAATTTATATAATCCCAGCTGCTGGTGTTGCTTCCCCTTCAATTAAACCTTCAGCTGTAGTTCTACTCTGTTAATTGACATTCTATTAACTACCTGTCTTCCAGTTAGGTCCCAATTAATACAAAATGGTGGATACTAGAATGGCAGGGTGCTGAGTTAGTTCCTGACTCAAAACACCAGGTTACAGATAGCTACAGGGATTGATAGGAGGTTTATGCATCACATTGGAGCCTAAAACTGGGATTTAGGTGTTTAAACTAGGGAGTTAGTGCCCAACTCCTATTGGGAATCCAAGCACAGAACTTTATCAAGTCCAACTTTAAATACTGCAGCTTAGATAAGGCTTTACCCACTTCTCTTTGGGAAATTATTTTCAGACTCACAGGTTTCACTTTTTCTAAATATTTCCTGAACTCCAATCTGAAAGTTTCACCTTTCCTCAGTTTTACCACATTTGAGTTATATCCCCTTTTCTCCTTGGTGATTTCACTCATCAGATACTTGCACAGAGTTACTTCTGTTCCATACCCAACCAGCTCTTTACTGAATATACAGCTATATAGTAGAAACAACAATACATTATTTGTAGAGTATGGGAAGTCATTAGAAGGAATGACTACAGGAAGTCAGTCATGTACTGTGGCTGGATTTCAAAAGGTGCTGGATTAATTCATGCTCTTAATCTTTAACTGTACAAATGGCAATAAGAATAATTAGACTTCAGCAATGTGGCCTACTTGGGGCTACATTTGAAGGCCAATGAAAAAAAAAAAATCTAGGATGCAGAATGCAGTTGCCTATTGATTTAGTTGTATTCCATATATATATATATAATATGCCTTACACCCCAGAGACTGCACTATCCTTCAGATGCATTTCAAGATATTTATGCAGATTACAAAAAATTGAATTTTATATTGTACATGTGCATTTATGTTTACAGTACAGCTGTAAAGTGCTTAAAAATTAATTGTGATTAATTGCATGGTTAATCACGCTGTTAATAGAATACTATTTATATAAATATTTTAGGATGTTTTCCACATTTTCAAATATATTGATTTCAGTTATAACACAGAATACAAAGTGTACAGAGCTCATTTTATATTTATTTTTATTATAAATATTTGCACAGAAAAAAATAGTATTTTTCAGTTCACTTAATACAAGTACTATAGCAGAGTCTCTATCATGAAAGTTCAACTTACAAATGTTGAATTATGTACAAAAAATAACTGCATTCAAAAATAAAACAATGTAAAACTTTAGAGCCTAAAAGTTCAATCAGTCCTACTTCTTGTTCAGCCAATTGCTCAAACAAACAAGTTTATTTACATTTGCATGAGATAATGCTGCCCGCTTCTTGTTCGCAATGTCATCTGAAAGTGAGGACAGGTATTCATATGGCACTGTCATAGCCAGCGTTTCAAGATATTTACCTCCCAGATGCGCTAAAGATTCATATGTCCCTTCATGCTTCAACCAACATTCTAGAGGACATGCATCCATGCTGATGAGTTCTGCTCAATAACGATCCAAAGCAATGTGGACTGATACATGTTCATTTTCATCATCGAGTCAGATGCCACCAGCAGAGGGTTGATTTTCTTTGTTAGTGGTTTGGGTTCTGTAGTTTCTGCATTGGAATGTTGCTCTTTTAAGACTTCTGAAAGCATGCTCCACATCTCGTCCCTCTCAGATTTTGGAAGACACTTCAGATTCCTAAACCTTGGGTTGAGTGCTGTAGCTTTCTTTAGAAATCTCACATTGGTACCTTCTTTGCATTTTGTCAGATCTGCAGTGAAAGCGTTCTGAAAACGAGCAGCACGTGCTGAGTCATCATCCGAAACTGCTATAACATGAAATATATAGCAGAATGCGGGTAAAACACAGAGTAGGAGTGTAGCGAAGTGGCAACTCACCCTCGGCGCTTCCCGCTGGTCCGTCCAGGGAATTAGCTTGCCAGCTCCTGGAACGCCCTCTGCAGGCTGTAGTCCCGCTTGCTACTAGCCCCCAGCACCCCTCCCTGGGCACCAGTGCCCTCCTACCTCAGGTGCTGTGCCCCACAATACCTCCACCATCTCAGGGTCTCCCCTCCCCAGGGAACCCCCACCCCTTATCCCCACCTTGCCTCAGTCTATGCAACTGCCAGTCACCACTTGCCCCTGCTCACTGGGGCGGACTGCAATCTAATTGCCACTCATCACTGGCAAGGGGGGTTGGCCTGCTGCCTCTTTAGCCCTGGGCTGCCCCCTGCAACCCCAGTACCCTCTGTTGGGCCTTCCCCCTAGGCCCTGCAGCCTGGGGGTTTCCAGGCCAGAGCTTCCACAGCTCCGCTCCGCTCCACATACCTTGTGTTTCTCAGCAGCCCAGCCTGTCTACCTCTGGAGACAGAGGAGACACTCTCTGCTGCCTTGGCCTCTCAGCCCTTTATAAGGGCCTGAGGAGTGTTTGGGGCGTGGCCACCCAGCTGAGCCTATCCTCCCACTCAGCCTGGGCTTTACACTGCTGCCCCAGCCTTCTCTCTGGGCTGATTTTAACCCTTTGTGGCTGGGAGCAGGTAGCCACCCTGCTACAAGGAGACATACAATTCTCCCTCAAGTTGTTCAGTCACAAATTTAAATTAACACATTATTTTTTTAACAAGCATCATCAGCATGGAAGCATGTCCTCTGGGATGGTGGCCAAAGTGTGAAGGGGCATAGGAATGTTTAGCATAACTAGCACATAAATACCTTGCAATGCCGTCCACAAAGGTGCCATGTGAACATCTGGAGAATCTGTATCTACCGCAGGGGTCACAAAAACACATCCAGTGCCAGTGGGCCAGTTCCAATCTATGGGCCAGATGCTTGACATGCCTGAACAATGTATGAATCTTCGTCAACTAAATAACAACAGAGAAATGTGTCACTGTTATCTGAACAATGTAGGGCGCTCTCCTCCCTCTCTGGGTGCAATGATCCTCTATGGGTTAATGGGACCTTTCCCAATGCAAGAGCCTTTATTACACAGTGACTATTCTTAAATGTGTACATGTATTTATTAACAATCAACAGTTAATCAGCAGAATACACATGCCAATAGTCTAGTGCTCACGATCCCCAGTAAAACAATGGTGAGTCAGGATCGTATCATATGAAGCTCCAGCTTCTGCACAATCTGGATGTGCAGGGGTTAAAAAGTCCTAGCAGCTTTGGTCTTGAGCTGTATCCCAGAGTTAAATTCCAATGAGCCTGTCTTTTGACCCTCATTATATGGTTAAAATAAGGATCCCTCTTCTCTATGCCTTAACCAATTATTTTACTTGCAATATTATTTTAACCATGCATAACCTCTAATAGGCTAAAACAATTTCTCTAGCAACAGCAAAACCTTGCAATATCTATTTATCAGCAAAAGCAACTTTTAACAAAACTCACACAGGCACCCATAAAGAAACTTGCAGAAACTCAAGGTTAGCTTGTCCACACTTCTTTCCCTTCCCTTCCCTTCCTTTCTGATGAATTTGTGATTTTATGGTATCTATCCCTGTTACTAACACTGCAGCTGCAGCTGGTATTGTATTTTATATGCCTAGGCCAAGACTGAATTTTTCTGACTCTGTTGTTTTCATTTCCAAATGATGGTGGCTGAGCATACAAGATGGCAGAAGGTTATGCTAAGTCCATACATAAGATGGCTGTGAGTCATGGCAAATCCACGCCTCTTGTTACACCACATCACATGAGATGTACTCCTTTTCATTCACACATCCTCCTGGTGACAGTAGGCAGCAGAAACTATGCATTAAAAGTGAGTGTATCCCAGTACAGTGAATCTTCTGATAGTTGCATTGGTATAAGTGAGTTTCTTTCTAGCAAGGAGAGGACTGTAGAGGAGAAGAACAATGAGTACCAATGCCTAGTCTGCCTTTTCTAAAATGAAATAGCAGAGTTTTAGAAGGGGCCATTTTTAGACTTTGGTCTCTGATCTTCCACCCTTGTCTTTTTTGGCTTAAAGTGAAGGGGAATGAAGAAATCCACATATTCAAATTTTGATGGTTTCACAAGTGTGGTCTTCCCAAGAAAACTGTATTGGACCAATTGAGGTATGAACTACCCTTTGTATATCCCATATTCACTCACTAGCCAGAAGGTATAGTGTATGCATGTGGGTTTTGACTCCATAAAGCAAGGGTGGCCAACCTGAGCTTGAGAAGGTGCCAGAAATTAGCAATGTACATTGCCACAGAGCCACGGTAATATGTCAGCAGCCCCCCATCAGCTCTGCCCTCCCCACCGCTCTCAGCACCTCCCGCTCACCAGTGGCCCACTGAACTGTGCCTTCCCCTCCCTCCCTTCACCTCCCCATCATCAGTTTCGTGGTGTGCAGGAGGCTCTGGAGGGGAGGCAGGAGGAGCAAGGGCACATCAGGCTGAGGGGTGGGAGTGGGCCTGTGGCAGAGCCAGGGACTGAACACTGAGCACCCCCCGGCACATTGGAAAGTTGGCACCTGTAGCTCCAGCCCTGGAGTTGGTCCTATACAAGGAGCCTCATATTAACGTCTGACAAGCCGCATGTGGCTCTGGAGACACAGGTTGGCCACCCCTGCCATAAAGTCTATGTCCATTTGTTCAGTTCAGATTTTCCATGTATTTTCAGATCACTCTGTGTAGATGGTGGTTATATTTTGATGCATTTAATTTGCCTAAATGGCTCGTTTTTTCTCTCATCATTCTGAACAATAAAATTCTCCTAGAAAAAATCATTTTGCAATTTTCAAAGCAGTTTAGGAAATTTAAAGAAACACAAATCTGAATGGAAGATGTGTGTCTAAATCCTCCTAGACTAGTGTGAAAATCTCGGGTATTATTTTTCTGTACTGGCAGAGACATAGATGAAGATGTAACCAGCAAGGCCATTATAGTATCTTTGCTACACAGAACTAATTTTCTAAAAGTGCAGTTTTACTTTGAAATTTGAGTATGGCAACTTCTTTCTCAGTGCACCTGCTTCCTGTGGATATTTAGAGTCGTGTCTCTGGCCTAATGAACAGATATAAGTTGTTGGTTTTTAGTCCTGTTCAAACATCAGAATCAGACCATCTCTTGGAAAGGGACCTGTAGTTAATCCCTTTGTGTGCATCAACAGAATTGTTCTTCAGAGCAGACACGCATTTTAAAGTATCATTTACCCACAGCTTCCTCATCTTAATATCTGTTTGGATATAAATAACTTCATCATTTCACTTTTCTAGTGACTGGCAATAAAGTGATTGTAGGATCTTCAGAAAAGAAAAAACAAAACAAACAATCCCCACTCACTACCTTATATTGGTGGTATTCTGATAACTCCCAGTGTTCGTCCCACTCTGGTAATTGCATCACCTGTGCTCAGAAAAAGAACTGGCCTATATCTCTAAAAGGCTAATCTCAATGCAGATTTTTTCTTCCCAAGTGGCTGTCACTAGCCACGCTGCTGATAGGAAAAGAGAAGCAAAGATGCTTGTGCTACAAGCAGAAGAAGTAAGTGCTAAAGGGGGAACTAACTTCTTCTCCTATGCATAATTTACTTTTTACTCTCCAAACTGACATTTTGGTGATAATGCAACACCTCACTGAAGCTACTTTGTTAGATGCTCAGATGCCATAGGGATAGGTGAGGAATAGGAACCTGAACTGAGTCCTGCATAATATCTCTGTCTGTATTGTCTCATCTGTAACTTGATGAATATTTTAAGCCTCACTTTTTTAAGGAAACTTTAATGTCTGGTGAAGTGAGATTCTCAAGGAGAAAATTATTATCAGATGCTTTCACAGAGAATGTTAATTCTCTTCTTACTGGAAAGAGGAAATCATGGAATATTAGGGTTGGAAGGGTCCTCAGGACATCATCTAGTTCAACCCCCTGCTCAATATGGATGTGAGTGGCAGAGTAAATATGAGTCAAGAGGGGTAGAGTTCTCAGCTCTCTAAAGATGACTGTCATGGGGCCAGTGGTTCTTCAGAGAGAATTAGGGCTCAACTGACCCATGACAACAAGATGTAACTGTAAGTGCATGACCCACAGCATCTCTGTAGCACAGCCAGGGGCCTGAGAAGAAGGCCACGGACTTGTGACAAACAGACTGTGAACTTCTCTTACATTCCAGAGATGCTGGTTGTGATGTCCCCATGCCACAGAGTGGGGTGATGGGTTTTCCTTTAATCTTTCCCATTTTTTCAGTTGAGTGCTGTTCAATAAATTGAATTTGCTTTCAATTGTATGTAATGATTGGTGGGTCAGGGAAGCATCCAGTGCAGAGAGAACACCCCGGAGTGGGGACACCCTAGTCCCTGCCCTAAGAGACCACAACAAGGTTGGTGGTTGAGCCCTACAGGAATCCTGGGCCCAGCCTTGTTGAGGTCACAAGGACTCTGCCACACAGGAGAGTGGAAGGGGAACCCTTGAGGTCGAGCAGGCATCTGGGTAAAGGAAGTGGGAGCGAGTGCTCAAGAGATGCGGTTTTAACCACTTCTGTTAAGGAGGATCATATATATCTTACTTTTGCAGGGAGAAAACAAGTTGATCAGTTCCAACCTGAACATTATTTTTTCTCAATTTCATCACCCTTCAGTTATACCCTGCAGACAGCCATGAACAAATCTCTCATTCTGCTTGTTGATTTTATTTATCTAGTGCAAGCGTACTATATCATGCCTGTGATCTTAACTCCAAGTTAGACATGTTTAACTCTTATTCTTTCCTCATAAATCAGTCCCTCCATCTGCTTAACCATTTTTTTGTGGCATGGATATATGAAAAGAATTCTAGACTTGAGGTCCAGATGACTAGCTCTTTATTATATGGCCAATAGGACTGTAGAAACAAAAGCAAATACTTTGTATAGGGTACAGAAAACTGCTGGAAGTAACTGCTGCCAGGAATGACAGCCAAATTCTGTGGCTGGGTTTTCAAATAGGCTGGATAATTCTATGGTTATAATCACCTTTTGTAGCTATACATGTGAATATAAGGAAAATAAATGGATTTTCTGCAATATGCTCTAAATGGGACTAAAGTTGAAAAGCACTAGGAACTTCAGATAGTGCAGAATACTGCTGTCTAATTTCTTAATTTCAATGGAAGTTAGGAGCCTAAATATCTTTGAGGATCTGGGCATCAGTACTTTTCAAGACTGGGCCGTAAATTATGGGCATGTTTAGCAGGTAGGGATCTTATGAACTTTTAATTATTGCACAGGGAACAGCACCTCTGCATTGTTCATTGCAGTGTGTAGAGTTGTCTTCAGGGGTGACATGAGATCAATAAAACCTCCAGCTTTTGTTTAGTGAATTTAACCCCTTTTTTCTTCATAAATTATCCCTGAACACTGCCACTTGATTTTTAGGACTCTGCTATACATAACTGTTAGATTAATTGTTTGTGCAAATAAATTTAAGCCTCTAGGTTCCTCACAAAGTCTTTGATGTGAATTTTCAAGTATTTGCTTTTAGTGCAATATGTTTGATCTTGTTGGTGACTGAATAACTCACATGGTATTCTTTTTGTTCCCTGATTAGATGGCATACCCCTTATAAGCTATGTTCACTACCACCCAAAATAAATTTAATGTTGCATCTCATGGCTATGGATGAACTAAGGAGTCTCTCCCCCTTGCACTGCCAGTCTTAGAACCAGGGAAGAATTCATAGATTCATTCACAGAATAATAGATTTTAAGGCCAGAAGGGACCATTAGGCCATCTAATCTGTCATTCTGTCTATCTCAGGCCATACAATTTTACCCTATTGCCTCTGTACTAAGCCCATTTATTTGTATTTGGCCAAAGCATATCTTCCAGAAAGGTATTGAGTTTTGATTTGAAGACATCAAGAGATGGAGAATCCATCACTTTTGTTGGTAGTTTTTTCCAGTTTTAATCACTCTCCCTGTTAAAACCATATGCTTTAGTGTTAATAATAAATTACTGTATTCTTTATTATGTGTTTTTATTGTGGTGGCACCTAAAAACTTCAGTCATGGACCTGAGAGATCATTATGCACGGCATCCTACAAATACATAGCAAAAACATGGTCTGTGCCCCACAAGGTTTACGATCTAAGCATAAGAAAAGAGACAACAGGTGAAGACAGACAAAAGGAGAAACACGTGGAAACAATGGGACTCTATTTGAAACTATGCGGTTTCAGCACATCCGCTGCTGAGCTATTGTCAGGTTTTTGTAGGCATGATGGCAAAGGAGAGTATTAAGGGGAATTTTGAAGGATGATAATGGGGTAGCTTTGCGGACTTTTACAGGGAGCTCCCCCTGAGGGAGGGGCAGCATGGGAGAAAAACACAAAGGTGCTTGACTGAAAATTAACAAATGGGTGATGACAGTTGGCATCAATGGCAGTAAGCATCATTAGATGATCACAGATGGCCATCCATATTTTAGTAGTTTATGAGAGATGATAGGTGGCCTGAGGATAGGCCTGTAAAGTGAAGACAAGTCATTGCTATTTGAAGCGATGAAAAAAGGGAGCCCAATGAAAAGATACAAACAGAAGGGTAACATGGTTAAAGTGACGGGCTAGAAGAATGATCACTGCAGCAGGCAGGAGGATGTCATAGTAGTTGAGATATGAGATGACAACTTGGAGTCTAGCTCTCTGCATGGAGAGGAAAGGCTGTATTTTGAGATGCTATGCAGGAGGAATTGACTGCTCAAGCCCATTCAATATGCTTTTCTTGGGACATTACTTTCTTGCTCATACTGTAACCACATCATCCTTCTCTTTGCATCCCTTCATTCTTTTCATTAATCTTATTATGCACTATCCTGGAGTTCTGAGGAGGGATTTCATTCTGCCCTGCAGATGGCAGTCTCTTTACAGTCTGAAATAGGAGGATCCACAGCCCTAGCTAATACCACCGCAGAAGTTATTCTTATACATGATGCTAATATTATTCGCAGGTAGTTCGGTATCTATTTATAGTCACAGAACCCATGAAGATGAGATCAGTATAAAAACCTCCATAGGTAGAGAGCTATTCACAAAAACGATTAATGTTTATCTGCCTTTGCTTTTCATGGCGTGTTTCTGCCTCTTTGTTTCAACCCAGCATCACAAAACCTTTTTTGTCGCTATAAATATTTGTCCTTGAAAAAAACCCCAATGTTTAAAAAACAATTAAAAAGTGATCAAAAGGCTGCCAATAGCAGATCGGAGATGCCACTGCTTGGAGATATGTGTGTGTACTTCTTTTTATCACCAAATCCATTCTTGGTTTCTCCCAGGGCTGTCTGCCCATATGATATCTGGTTTGCTCACACTGTGGACACACAATGCTGTTCATAGAGCTGGTAGCCTTGCTGGTCCTGTGTAAGTACTGGGACTTATTGTATTTACTTCTAGATTTTTAGGGAATTCAAATGCTGGTGAAATGTGCTGGTCTGGCAGCCCCATGGAAAGTGATACCCTCTAAATATCCACAGAACCAATACACTAAGGACAGATCAGTCTTCCAACAGGCAAACCCCCCACCCTCAAAACCCACATGTCTCACCACAGATCATTTAAGATCACTAGATTCTGCACTTAAAACTCACCATCATATTTCCCACAGGCGATGAACAAGCGTGATGGTAACTTCTTTCAGTTAGCAGAGACCTAAGCTGTCTCCAGAACAGTGACCTAGAAATGAAAAGCTCTGTAATCCATTTAAATATCACTCACATTTATTGTTCTGTTACAAAAGATCCCTTTACATACATGCATTTGCTGATGGGCACATTCTGTTATAACTAGCCCTTTAAAAGTGTGTCCTAATTGCTGATTTCACAGGAACAAGCCACTAAAGTTGAATTTCTCAGTATATTGCAATCATGCTTGATTCTGAATAAAGCTGTAAAAAGAGGATGGCCAGACTTCCATCAAGTGCAGCGGTTGTAGGCCCAGAAAGTGGTTAAGGTCAGAAAAATAACAATGCAAATAGTCTCACTTCTTACTCAGCACACCTGCTCCTTGTGTTCAGGGTTACAGCTGCTTACTGCACAACTAAAGTAATTTTTTTCCTCCTCTTTGCCCTGCAGTGTCCAGACACTTCTGCGAAAGGCTGCTGGGTTCTCTTCTGGCTCATTCATCACTAACAGAATTGTTAACAAACTTCCATTTACAGAATTCCAGTGCCATCTTTACAGAGGCACTTCTCAGAGTATGATCATGTAGTAAATCCAATTGTCCTTTCATATCATGACCTTCCTCAGCACAATTATCTTAAAATAGGCAGCACAAATCACACAAATTTATGAAGCAGTTCTGATTTGTAATCTATCCCAGTTTTCACTTTTCCAGACTGTGTTTTGTGTTTGCTGTACAACAATTAAAAATCCCATGTTAATCTAGGGCAATGTCTGATGTCACTGATACTAATTTCCTATCCTTGTGTGAATTTCCTTCTTATATTGTGACTTCAATTTGTTCTTGTTGCAGCTTAAGATTTTTTCGGTGTGGGATGTTACTGAATGAAGGAATGATGTTCCATCATGATGTGCAGATGCATGACAACTGTTTTATCCTACAGGTGAAATACAGAAATAGAGCAACACTAGTCTGGTAATCTTATTTACTGGTATTTTTCTTCCATCTTCTCCTAGCCTTTATTTTTTGCAGTGCAAAATGCACACATCTGTACTCACACCGACATACATAAGCCCTGGATGCACACAAAAAGAATGAATAACATAATGCTAGCTAAAAGATCAAAACCATAATCTTGCTTTGGAAGGTATTTTTGTTCATTTCAGGTTTCTGAGCCTTTGGAGAGGGAACTGAAAGCCCTACATTGAACCAAAAAGATATGCAAGCCACTAATAGCAATAGCTCAAAGAGTTTGAAAAAAATATGAGAGTTTGTGTTTCAGAAGAATGAGGATAAATAAGAATAATGGTAAATAAGGCTGTAAATCCTCTATCACAGAATGGGCAAGCATTGAATCATAGAATATTAGGGTTGGAAGAGACCTCAGAAGGTCATCTAGTCCAACCCCTGCTCAAAGCAGAACCAATCCCCAACTAAATCATCCCAGCCAAGGTTTTGTCAAGCCAGGTCTTAAAAATCTTTAAAGATGGAAATTCCACCACCTCCCTAGGTAACCCATTCCAAAGCTTCACCACCCTCCTACTGAAACAGTGTTTCCTAATATCCAACCTACACTTCCATTGCAACTTGAGACCATTGCTCCTTGTTCGATAAAAAACAATATTACTGGATTGGATTATCATATAAACCTGGTAACTGGTTTTGGGTAGGTAACACAGCTCTTTCTACAAAGAAAAGAGACTGGTAAGATTCCACATCTGAATCTTCAGTCGTTCACATCTTTGCATGTATAATATTTTGTCTAAGTAGCAGAGGGAGACTATATTCCCAGTTTTATTGATCTGCACAAAACTTCAATGCGAAGGTTTCATGCTGGGACCCAGTGCTGGTGCCATCTGTACCTCACATGCACTTTAAGGAAGGATTCCAAAAACTGCTGCAGGAGAAAGGAGGGACTTAGAATTCTAGAAGGAAAGTGGGCAATCAGGGGACCAGAAAGGTCACGAATTGGTACAACTCAACACTTAGTGTCACAGTTAGGGCTGGGCTACACTATGTGGGTGGGAGGGGTAAACCTCAGATACGCAACTTCAGCTATGTGAATAGCATAGCTGAAGTTGCAGTATCTTAGGTCGACTTACCTGGCTGTTCCCACGGCAGTGAGTCAACTGCGGCCGCTCCCCTGCTGATTCCGCTTACTCCTCTCACCAAAGTGGAGTACAGGAGTCGACTGGGGGATTGATTTACCATGTCTAGATGAGACATGATGAATTGATCCCTGATACATCGAGTGCTACCTGCCAATCTGGCAGGTAATGTAGCTGTACCCATAGACCCATTCAGTTTGAAAGCATCCAGCCTTCCTCCCAGATACCAAGCCCTCCAGGACCCACTTCCTCTCAGATACAGACAGGCTCCCAAACTTAATCACCCCTCCCTCATAATTATTAACTGGGAGGAAATTCTGAATCCAGATTCCACTCCTTCCAAAGGTAGTAAATGTGAGTAGTTAATATGTGAACTGTCCTCGGGGTTGCATTTGCTGTGGAGGACAAATCTGGTGCCCTGCAGATAAGAGCTCTGCACTGTCATGCTCGAAACACAAATTCAGTTCCTTTGTTGTTCCTATGTCTGGGCTGGGAGTGCTGTGCAGCATCTCCTGTGTACTGTTTGACTGGGGAAATGGCATTTTAGTTTCTACATCCAAGCCGTTTCCAGATCTGGCTGCGGTTGGAAGCACTGTGCATAATGGGCCCAATGATCCAGGAGTTGGGGCTCTGCACTATCCTGTAGGTGATCCAGGTTCTAATCCCATTTCTGAATGTGCTATCTTATATCTCCTGGGCCAGAAGGAGCACTCAAGAAGTAGGACCATTGCTCCTTAGGTTCATTTCTTTGAACTGCCAAAATCTTCAACAGTTTGAAGAAACATTTCACTGAGAGTGACTCAATCAATTTGTGTGATTATGGGGCTGAGAGTGAATAGTCATTATTTACAGAACTTGAATTGACAGAATGTAATAGAACAATACTTTATTTTGTAGGCTTGTATGCTGAAAACTGTGCATACATGTACTATCATCATTTGATAGTTTATAACAGTAAGAACTGTAATGTAAAGTACTCCTGGATCTGTGAAAAGGCACCTGTCCAGATGATCTAAAGAGACAATCAGTAGAAGAAACACTGGAAGAGCATCAATGAGTTCTGGTTTTCTTCTGCAGATTTCGCAAAATGAGGGTTCATAGTGATATTTAAATAGAGCCAAAAACAGAACCCTTGCTTGCTTGTAACTCAAGACACAGAAACAGGCCTAGGATGTCTCTGGCAGATATTAGTCACCAGCTGTATCAAATAGCTACTGACACACACCACAGAGAAGGTACATACACAATAAATTTAGTTCTGAAATGTGTAACAGTTGCAGAAGTGAAACAAATAACTTCAGACAAAAAACAGGGCAACAGGAATTAGAGATGAGAAAGACCTATATGACCACCTATTGACAATTCCCTGGGAACTCACTACATACCCGCTCACTACAGTAGATTCTCCAAGATTTTATCTGGTCCATTTTAAATGACTCAAGTGATGAGACTAGCACCACTTCCATTTGGGAGGACATACAACCTTCTAATAGATCTCAGGGTCAAATATTTCCTGATACTCCAGCTTCATTTTCATCCCACTTACTCCTAGTTACTGTATAACCCTTCTATGACCCAAAGGTACATACACAATAAATTTAGTAGACCCAAAGTAAGTCACCTTCTCTCTTCTACTCTTCAGAGACTTGTGCAAAATTATTGTAGCTCTTTGGGTCCTTAGTCATTACTTGGCTCTGAATCATTGCCTCATAGTTCAGTTCTTCCAGCCTCTTGAGCATTTTGTGTAGCATGTGGCTGTAAGAAGTGCTCTACATTCCAATTCCATATGATTACCTCTTTACTGAGGTAATATGGTTTTAATACAGTGCCTAGGAACTCTCTGGCACTTGCTGGCGGTAGACATCAGAGTCAAATACTGTGTTTGGATTTTTGAAAGGAGTTATGGCAGGGTTATGCCAGGGAAGGTGATGTCATAAATACGGAGGGAAGGGTAACAACTTTTATGTATGCAGTAGCATAAAATCTCTCCTTGGCAACTGTACTGAATTGCCTTATCTGTAAGGGGTAAGGTGGCGGGAAGGGGTGGGGGGGAAACATGGTGGCCTGCAAACTCTGGGGTATAGATGTGGGGACCTGCATGAAAGACCCTAAACTTAGAGCTTAAAGCTTAGGAAGACCAGCTTAGGTTAAAACTTCCCCAAGGCACAAATTTATTTTCCTGTCCTTGCACGGTGTTTCTGCCACCACCAAGTGATTTACACAAAAAATCAGGGAAGGGTCACTTGGAATCCCTATCCCCGCAAAATATCTCCCCAAGTCCCTTCAACCCCTTTCCTGGGGAGGCTTGAAAATAATATACCAACCAATTGCCTTAGCAATGAGGGCACAGATAGACCCTTTGTCTTCAGGACACAGAAAATCAATCAGGTTCTTAAAAGAAGAACTTTATTATAAAGGAAAAGTAAAAGAATCACACCTGCAAAATCAGGATGGAAGGTAACTTTACAGGGTAATAAAATGATTTAAAACACAAAGGATTCCCCTCTAGGCTTAGCTTCACAGTTACAAAATCAGGAAATAAACTATCTCTGTATCACAGGAAGATTCACAAGCTAAGAAAAAGATAACCTAATGCATTTCCTTGCTTTATTTACAATTTGTGTGATTTTATATGGATTATTCCAGGTATATTTTCAGGAGATGTTGTACCTGCTTGGCTTCTCTCTCCATCCAGAGAGGGCACGAACAAAGAGAACGAACAAATTCCCATCCCCACGCCCCAGATTTGAAACTATCTTCTTTCCTCATTGTTCCTTCTGGTCAGGTTCCAGCTAGGTTATTTGAGCTGTTTAATCCCTTACAGGTAAGGTGATTCAATGCAGTTGCCAAGGAGGGATTTTATGCTACTGCATGCATAAATGTTGTTACTCTTCCTTCTATATTTAAAACAGATGAGGATAATAATTAGATTTCTGCTATGAGCCCTACTTGACGTTACACCTAAAGACCCCTGATGCAGAACACATGGTCTCTTAATGATCTCAATGCTCCTCACATAAAACCTGTTACCCCTGAGTAACAAGCCTGTTCTGAAAGGGCTTGTGGAGATCCGTGATCCTGTAGAGGGTGAGGGAAAGTATTATTTGCTAATGGTGGGGCAGCTGACTGTCTCTCTGTAATACACACATTCCTTAATTTTTAGATGGATGTATTTTACAACTCCAAATAAATTATACCTTGTACTTCTATAGCACCTTTCATCAAAATATCTCAAAGCACTTTATACATGTAACTGAATGATGCCTCATTACATCCATGTGTGATACTGTAAAGGGTAATACCAGATGAGGTACTCACAGTAATGGATCTCAGATTTAAACAGGAGTCTACTTGTGATGGCATTTTCAGTCAAGGGAGCTTACCTCTGGAACACACTCCCTGGATTTGTTGACTTTTGTTGACTTTCAAGTCATGTTTCAACAAATCTCTATGTTCTTCGGTTTCTCCTGAAGAGGAATGAGTTAAGTGGGTGAAGTAGAAGAGAGATTTTTGAGAAGTTTGCATGATTTTTGGATGTACATTGTCCTTTCGAAGGTTTATGTAATTTATTTCAAACCCATGTATGTACTCAAAGCTCAACTGGAACAAACACATTAAAAAAAATCAGGTGTCTGAATGCAATATTCCCGGCGCAATGTCATCTGAGCCATAGAAAATGACTATCATGTCCCTGTCCGTGACATGATATCTCAAAGTATGAGGCTCTAAACTATAATGGCTTTTGGGGTATCATTAGGGTGACCAAATAGCAAATGTGAAAAATCAAGAAAGGGGGTGGAGGGAAATAGGTGCCTATATAAGAAACAGTCCCAAATGTCGAGACTGTCCCTATAAAATTGGGACATCCGGCCACCCTAGCAATCATATCATGTGGCAAATTCCTATCTAATTGATTGTCCACTCACTCCTACAAGAAGTGAATTTCAACATTACTGCTTTTTAGGTTTATCCTTCCTATTAGGGCGGTACTCTCTGGTAAGTTCAACTTCAGTATTCACTGGACAGTATCAATGGCAGCTAATAAGCCTAGTAATATCTTCATCTCAATAGTGATGGAAGATCTAATCACCATGAAGATATTACTAGACTTATTAGCTCCAATTGATACTGTCCAGTGAATACAGAAGTTGAACATATCAGAGAGTACCGCCCAGATATTTAATAGGAAGGATAGATCACCTACCAGCAAGGGCCATTTGTGTATATGGGGACTGTGTGTTCTAGTTTGCTATGTTAGGGTTGCTGGTGACAACTGTGACTGACTTGTTTTCTTGTCAAAAATTCCAGTGAAATATTTGTGATTTTATTTGTAAAACAAATGTAAGCCGTGTCTGCTCGGTGGGGTGCTTTGTCCTGCTCTAGTGGTGGGACCAGACCAGGTAGAGATTGATGAGCCTGCTGCAGCCTTGACTAACAGGCAGTAGAGAACCATGCATTACGATCAAGAGGTCTTAATCAAGATCCCTGCCACTAATGACTTACCATGGGGAAATGTGAAGAATTACATGGATGTTGAGACTGATAAAAAGTGTTTGTGAGGTGGGGAATGTGCTGGCTTCCCCAGTTTTGTTTTTATTAAAGCTGTATGAGAACCAGGAATTCTGTCCCATACAAAAATTCACATTCCAACCCCAAAATTCAGTTCCAAAGCAGAACAAAAGGCCAGGTGTGTTCAAATTTCTGCAGAACAGACATTTTCAAAAAACCAGGCTGGCTCTCTGACAGGCTGCTGGGTTGGTTGAGGAGACAGGGAGCTCAGCAGCCCTTGGGAGCTGGGTGGATGGGTGGACAGGCTAGCAGGAAACAAGACAGCATGTGTTCCTGTGGATGTTTCTCTTCTGTCCAATCAACATTTCCCAACAGAAAACAATTCCATTGGAAATTTGTCGACGGGTTCTAGTTTCAGTTCTTCATTCTTAGAGTCACAAGTTCATTTCTCTATACTTTGGGAAGGGAAGCATATCTCAATTTAGCAGCCTGGGAGATTCCCATATGATTTCAGCCAGAATACTGGAGAGTGATTAATATTTTTTTTTCACGGCTTCTGCTTTTTTAACTCTATAATTGTATTTCTTTCAGCTGGTGTTAATATACAGGAAAATAACAGAAAATTAGCTAGGAAGGACAAGGATGAATAAACAACTTTAAATCTGCAGTTCCAAACTCAAGTCTCCATCTGCAGCATATAAGTGCAAACATAAGTATTATTACCAAGCATTCTTGAGGTGTTGATTGATTATAGATGTATGGTATAGTCATAGGTATGACTAATTCAGGACACTAACAACAAAATGAATATTACATTTCCAGGGTCAGATTTGTCCCTGGTGTAAGTGTATGGACCCAAAGAATGAATTTGGTCCATTGAGTATGTATACATGTAGAGCCTGAGCTTAGACCAGCTCAGACCAGTTTTACAGTTGGGATGGTTGGGAATTCTCCATCAAAGCCGTTTATCAACAGAAAATTGAGTTTTCAACTAACTGATTTTTTTTCAAGTGAAAAATGTTTGCTTTTTGCAGAAAAACATCATTTTTGTGGAAAAACTGAATACCCATAACCCAAAATATTTCAGTATTTGAATTTTCAACACAAAAATAAAATTTTCCATAGAAAAGTGTGTGTGTGTGTGTGTATGTATGTGTGTGTGTGTATATATATTTGCTCAACTCTAATTGTAAATCTGGAGTAACTCCATGGAAGTCAATGGAAGTACACAAGTCTGAAACCAGTTTAAATAAGAGGAGACTTGAGGGCCCTAAATCTACATTTTTTTGGTCTTTGTATGACCTGGTTGTACAGATATAAATAGGGTGACCAGACAGCAAGTGTGAAAAATCAGGACAGGGTGGGTAATAGGAGCCTATATAAGAAAAAGACCCAAAAATCAGGACTGTCCCAATAAAATCAGAACATCTGGCCATCCTAGATGTAAATGATTACCAAGGACTGGGTCCTCCAGTCCAGTCAAACCGCACTCAGCACACTGGGTGGGAGGGCCAAAGGTGATTTGAGTGGTTTAATGTTGAGGCAGGTTCTATGCTGGCTCAGTCTTTGGATAGATTAAAACAACCTCATAATCACTCTAAATTATCTCCTCTATCCACAGTCCCAAAGAGCCATTCCATCAGCTGGGGTTTGCTTGCTTTCTCTTCCTCAACCATGGTTAACCACACCTGGAAGTTTGGGTGTGATAGGAACCACTACAGTGGTTCTATTTAACCAGAGAATCCTTCTATGCAGAGTGCAAAGTTTGCAGAGGTCAGGATCTATGATAGCTTTGCACTGGGGGACTGGTGCAATGGTGCCCTAATAGACATTGAAATCGAAAACTAAAATATAAGAGCAATATCTATAGTTATGGTTGCACAGCCAATCTTAATACTGGCATTTCCTAACTTCCAAGTGCTTGCCTTTGCAAGCTTAACATATTTTATGTTTTTATGCTATACATCTGGATTGTTCATTAGCCACTAAATGCAACTTCCACTGGGCTGGAGGGACACTTCACAACAGTTGTTAATAGGGTAGCAAAGACTAACTCCGCCATTTGAAACCATGGAAGAAAATTTTAGATAAGCAGAATTGCTCATGCCAAAATTTGGTCAAGACATTACAGCTGCCATTCTTACTCTTGTGAAAAGTTCTTTGAGATCTGTAGTAATTAAAAATGATACCAGCTGCAGTTTCACATTGCAACCTAAAAATGGCATATCTAGGATCCATTGTAGGATCCATTGTAGTAGTTCTCCCAGTGGGACAACTGAGACAATGCACTGCTTAGAAAAGATAAATTTATGTGAATTTATCATTCAGTTCAATGCATTAATGCATCCTTCACAGCTATTCATCTTCCAAATGAAGCCTCCTGGTGCATTGTGAGGGATGGATTATGAGAAGATGGCCTAGTGGCTAGAACCAGAATCAGCCATCAGGAATCAGAGTTGAGGGTCGATCCAGGGTCCGAGTCAGGAGCTGAGGCCAAGGCAGGAGTGGTGAAGAGTAAGGCCAAGGTCATGGACCAGGGATCAGAGGCAGAAGACAAAGTAAGCCAGACACCAAGGTTCAGAGCCAGGAGGAAAAGCCAAGATCAGGAACCCAGGATCAGAAGCAGAATGAGGAAGTAGGGTCTGTTGCAGCAGCTAACTGAGGTTCCACCTACTTGCCAGCTAACTGAGGGCCAGCTAACTGAGGTTCCACCTACTTGCACTTCCTGTATCTTCCCAGGCTTAAATAGTATGGCCAGACCAATCAGGAATGTCCTATCATTCAGGGTCTTCAAGGGTGACATGTCCTGGGGTGTGCCAGGGTTCCTGAGGCTCATGACCTGTCTAGTGTCCCCACCTCCAGAGCAATAGAAGGGACTCAATTAAGATGTCATTTGTACCACTGGTCACTTACATAGTAGCTATGATACCATTCAACATTCCAAATCATGGAGTTGTTTGCTAGCTTTGTATGGAATGGGAGGTAGGTATGAATTACAATACCTATTCCTAAAATTTAAAAGGTTTCTTAAACACATTAATAGGAAAGCTGTATGATACAGCCTATCAGTGTAAAACTACCTATATTTTAAATGAAAACATAAGCTCCATCACACTGGCTTTACTTTGAAGTATCAGTGGCTGAGCTTTATTGGTTAAGGACATGAGTGAGGTTTGGGCCTTCCTCATTCTCAAAAATATTATCATTCTGTTCAGGAGAGGAAAGATGATCCAGTCACTAGGGTAGTGGTCTGGGAGTTAGGAAACCCAGGTTTGGTTCTCTGTTCTGCTGTAGACTTCCTGTGTGACCTTGAGCATTTAACCTCTCTGTGCCTCAGTTTTCCATCAGTAAAATGTGGATAAAAACACTGCCCTATCTCACAGAGGTATTGTGAGGATAAATATATTAAAGATGCAAGAGATTAAAGTGAGGCGCCCAGAAACGCTAATGTGGGCCATATAAGTACCTAAAATAATTATCATTAAAAGTGACATAAATCTTCAACTCAAAGAAATTTTGGTGATGCAATAGTAGTTCTGGGAGGTTAGTAGGGCTGTCTAGAAATTGGGAGATACTGGAGAAAATCTTCCTATTAAAAAAACAACTTGCTATAGAACTTACCCCTGCAATAAATTCACAATCATTTTAGGAGAAATCCAGTGACTACAAATTACAGGCTTGTCATGTCTTACGCGAGGGTTACGTTCCTCGATTACTGCGTAAAGCGGAAATCGCGTATAGCCAAAACCCATTGAGTTTAATGGCGGGCGAAATTGCCCGCCCTACAGATAGTTTTTACATTTTTCTTTTCTTTTTTTTCTTTTTTTTTTTGCCAATCGCGTAAAGCTGAAATTGCGCATGTTAAATGCACGTAAGATGCGACTTGCCTGTAGTCCAATTTTTAAAAAAGATTTGGCTTTTGAGAGGCATTGATCGGATCGAGTATGTAAATCATGCGTCTTTCCCTGTAGTGACAGCCTGGACACCTGTGTTACTGGATGTTATAATGTTTTAAAATGTTTATTTGCAGTAAAGAAAATCAGTCTAAAATGTTCTCTAGTACTTAAGAAAAAGCAATATAGTGTCTGCCCAGAAGATATAACACAGAGAAATTAGCTCAGCTGGCACTTTATGGGACTTGGAGTTGGGTGTAGAGTTAAACTGGGATTCAGTTCTTTATTTTCCTTTCCTTACTTTTTTTGTTTTGTTTTCTTTGGTAGCCCTTAGGAGACATGGGTGAGCTGTGCTTTTTTATCTGTGTTTTCTACATGGTATTGAATTCCTGATATTCCCATAATGTAATAAGTCCCGTATGGGGCCTGTAGAGAGGAAAGTATGTTATGTTATTGAATTCCCAGTTCTGTTCTCTCCTGGTTTGTTTGCCATATTGTGTGTGTGTTACATTAATTACTTTATTGATCTATGGGGATTTGATAATTATTCTGCAATAGTGTGCACCCAGTATTCACAGGTGCACATTGGGATATGTGATTTCACACTGAATTTCCTAATACAAGCTTATGGGTATTATATAGCGCCTGCCCGGTATTTGGCACAGAAAGAAAAATCTAACTGCTGCACAATAAATCTACGGCTTTGTGTTTGCTCTAGGAAGCAGGCTATGCAGAGAATAGTGCTGAAGCTGGAGCTAATTTCTCCATCAGCAAAAGCAAAGCAATATTGTAAGTGGAGAAAGGATATAGGGAGTTATTGTGGACCCGCGGGGTAAAGAGTCAACCTGGGACAGGGGAAAAAGGATGCTGTAAGAAGACTGTTAACAACGTAATTTTGTGAACATGCTAACAGGGATGGGATTCAAGTGAAGTCCTTCCATGGGCATCATCTGGTTCTGAAGCACCCACACTGTATTGGGTAGTAATGTTTTAACAGTACAGTGTGGAAGCAGATAGATGGAGCTATAGGGCCCCATGCAGAGAAACCTGGGTTGGTCTCAGAAACATCATTAAGGTACTATATGAAGGGAAGAAAAGCTGGAAGGCAATGGGGACCAGAAACAAGTATCCTTCTTCCACGTGTTCCTTAGACAATAAACACCCATGACCCATCTCCTGATCCTCCCACACTCCTGAGCAAAAGCCCATTCCTCGCTGACATTTGCCCCCCAGCTTGGGCGAGGGTTCAGGCAGGCACCAGGATCTGGTTTCCTGGTTGTCCTCCCAGGCTGGGAAGAGCTTCCAGGAACCAAACAAGATGTTAACAACAACAGTGTCCTCCCCAGTCCCAGCCCATAATGCCAGCCCCCTTCATATCTCCTGGCACTGAGGGAGCTGCAGGGTCCTTGAATGGGGAAATTCTGAGGATGTGGCAGGAGGAGACCATTTTTTAGCTGGGCTCCTGCAGGGGCTTTGGGGACCTGCCCCTGCAGATGTGCCATGGAGGCACCATGAAGATTCTCCCACCAGAGGGCAGAAAAGATCCAGCGTATGCATGGAGCCTGATCTGGAAACAGAGGGCAGCCCATCTCCTGAGGTGGGGGTCCTGATGATTCCAAGACCCCCTGGCCATTGTTCCAGACTGGGAAGAGTTTCCAGGAAGACATGGAGGAATAGCTGTTGAATATTAACAGGAGGGTTGCCAACTTTCTAATTGCACAAAACCAAATACCCTTGTCCTGCCCCTTCCCTGAGGCCCCGCCCCCACTCACTCCAGCCTGCCTCCCTCCATTGCGCGCTCTACCCCACCCTCACTCATTTTCACTGGTCAGGAGTTGGGGTGAAGGAAGGGGTGAGGGCTCTGACTTCGGATGCAGTCTCTGGGGTGGGTCTGGGGATGAGGGGTTTGGGGTGCAGGAGGGGGCTCAGGGCTGGGGAAGGGGGTTGGGATGCAGGAGGGGTTGTCGGCTCTGGGAGGGGGTTCCAACCTGGGGCAGGGAGTTCGGGGTGTGGGCACTGGCCAGGCAGTGCTTAATCTCTGGTGGCTCCCAGTTGGCAGCACAAAGGGGCTGAGGCAGGCTCCCTGCCTGCCCTGGCTCTGCGCTGCTCCCAGATGGAGCCAGCACGTCTGGCCCTAGGCCGCTCTGCATGGTGTGTGCTGCCTGCATCTTCCCCACAGCTCCCATTGTCTGTGGTTCCCAGGGGCAGCAGTTCTTGGGGGCAACACGCAGAACTTCCCTGATTGCCCCTGCACCTAGGGGCTGGACATGCCGGCTGATTCTGGGGAGATGCAGAGCCAGGGCAGGCAGGCAGCCTGCCTTAGCCCCACTGCGCTCCAGAACAGACTTTTAACGGCCCAGTCAGCTGTGCTGACTGGAGCCTCCAGGGTCTCTTTTCGACCGGACGCTCCGGTCGAAAAACCAGACTCCTGGCAACCCTAAGTAACAAAGTTTTCTTCTCAGCCCCAGCCTGTAATTGCAAGTCCTCACTCTCTCCTTCCCAGCCATAGGCCTCACCTCCCTCACTGTCTCATCTTCAGCTCTGGGCCTTAACACCAGCACCCCTCACTGTTTTCTCCCATAATTCAGTCCCTCACGTCAGCCTCTCTAAGTAAGCACTGGCTCATTCTGACCACTAAATCCAGCCTGTGTTTTTGGCTCCTTCCTCAGTCCAGCACACCGGCCCCCATGCCCCTTCTTCCCTGCTCTGGTTCCATCCCTGTCCCATTTGTGTCCCTTTCCCTCTGCAATGACATGGTGCCCATCACAGGGCTTTAACATCAGCCACTTCAGACTTCCCTGTCCTCTGTGTGCTAGAACATCAGTCCCTATAAGGGTTCCCACTCCTGCTATGGAAGGAAACTACCCCTTTTTTCATCACAGCATAAAATACTGGACATTAGAAAAGCCTCTGCTTGTAACAGTACCTCATTCGCCTTCTGGGCCCACTATGTCCCTTACCAGCCAGTCTGAGACAGCACTTCCGAGGAAGAGCACAACCTTCTTTGTTTCTACGGCAAGGTACAATAGTAGAGTGACCCTAAATTTTCTCCCCTGACCTCAGCTCTTAGTTTTCACTGGGTACATCAGAAGGGTATTAAATATATCCATGGGCAACTAGCGAGAATTCCTGGTGACAGCATCTAATTCATTCTTGTGGGTGTTTCCAAGCAGCTTTGGAGTTGGTCAGGGCCATGGAGATAAGAAATACATGGCTCTGTCTCACCTCTGCCCATTCAGCCTCTCAAAGAGCTACAGATGTCTGTGGGCCACACAGAAGGGCTCTGCAGTGATAGGACTTACCACAGCCAAAGGCTCTCTGCGTACAGATTTCTGATCCTTGAGGGCATTACGCACAGTGGCTGTCTAAGAAGCACTCATTACACCAATTACCACCATCAGTGTTTATACAAGTTATAAAACTCATAGTACATAGACTGGAAAATGGAATTTGAGGAAGTAATTAAGGAAGCCTGATGCACACCAAGGAAATTGCCCTGCAGGGATACTGCAGTTCTTCTGTAATCACCCAAAGCAGTACAAAAATAGCTCATTAGTACTGGTATTGTCTACCCCAGACATTCAAAAGTCACGAGTCACGCCTCAAAAACCATGAGATTTTTTAAAATAAATTTTGGGTTCCTTGTATATGCTTTCTTGTTTCTAAGCCTCTATAGTAAACTCTGGTCATGTTTTCAAGCTTTTCTCTGTAATCATGAGGGCTAGAAACTTACTCTTTTTTTAAAATTAAAGCTGAGATTCTGTTGTAATCGCTTGATTCCAGTGGGCAGGGCCAATATCAAATATTGCCAGACTCACAATAAACTCATGAGAGTTGACGACACTGAGTACGCATGGAGTGTTTTTATTTTTAAGTCCAGGAGAACTCAGGGTTGGCCCAACTCTGCTCTCACTGAAGTTACTTTGCTTGGAAACTCTTTCCCTTAGTTTTGTTTCAGATGAAAGCTTGCACTCCACAGAAATTGACTGGGCCTCTTACAAACTGATCCTTTGGGGTATCAGCAGGAAGCACTGGGGGACCTTCTCACCTTCTGTGTTTCAGGTTCTCTACATATCGCATATCTCTATATCAGGGGTGGGCAAACTACGGCCCGCGGGACCGTCCCATCCAGCCCCCTGGCCAGTGAGGCTGCCCCTGCCCCTCCCCCGGAGCCGCACCGCGTAGCGCTGTGGCTGGGGCTGCGTGCTCCCCCTTCCCCTGAGCCGCGCCATGTGGGCAGCACTCCGGGGGCCGGGGCTGTGTCCTCAGCCCCTCCCCGGAGCTGCGCCACGTGGGCGGCACGCTGAGCCCCTCTCCTGGAGCAGCGCCGTGGGGGCGGCACTCCAGTGGCCGGCTGGGGCTGCGCCTTCAACCCCTCCCCCGGAGCCATGCCGCGGGGGCAGCACTCTCAGGGGCCAGGGCTGTGTGTTCCCCCTCTTTCCCGAGAGCCAGGCCAGCACTCATGGTAAGGGGGCGGAGGGGGATTGGGGGGTTCCAGGGTGGTGCTTGGGGGGGTAGTCTGGAGGGGGCAGTCAGGGAGCAGGGTGGGTTGGATAGGTGATGGGGTTCTGGGGTGGTGGTTAGGGGGTGGGAGGGTGTATAGGGGTGGAGTGGGAGGGTGGATAGGGGTTGGAGCAGTCGGGGACAGGGAGCAGAGCAACTGGGTGAGGTTCTGGGGGGTGGTTAGGGATCTCTGGAAGGGACAGTCGGGATGGGAGGGGATTGGATGGAGAGTCTGAGAGGGCAGTCAGGGGGTGGGAAGTGGGAGGGGCCAGCTTAGGGCCAGAAGTCGGAGGGGCCAAATTGGGGGGGCGCCTTCCTGTACCTGGCCCTCCATATAATTTTGTAGACTTAATGTGGCCCTCGGGCCAAAAAGTTTGCCCACCCCTGCTCTATATCTTTCCCTATCGTTTTCTACCTTATTTTGTAATATGGTCATGCCAGTTACTCCTTCTCCGAGCAGGCATCAGCACAGGGCAGGCATTGAGACTAGACTCTGGTGGGGCTCAGTGAGAAACAGGAGAGTGTGAGATTGAATGAAGAAGAGCTGGAAAGGAGCTTCTGGAGGAAGGCTCCAGGGTGAATCTAAAGGACTGGCCAGTGTGTGCCGGAAGATGATAAAGTATATCTTCGGTGAGCTGAAAAATTAACCTTGACAAGTGAGCTCAGACTGTGAACTGTCTTTTCTTTGTCACAAATCCCAGGGATAGAGACGACTCCATATAGCAGCATCTCAGGATGTGTCTTTCTCTGGAGATCTGCACCCCCTGGTCTGTCTGATTAGCCCAGTCAGGCAGTCCCCACTGGATTAGCCATTTTCTCACAAATGCAGAACTTGTATGACCCACACTGTGCAACGTTAACATTTGCCCCTTGAATTGACACACAGATCGGGTAAAGACTGGAACTAGCTTCTGGGATATGAAACCTGGAATAGAAAGTCAGAGTTTACAACCAGCTGCAGCCAGTTTCATGTGGTAAAAATCACTAATCAACCTTATATAAGCCCAGCCAGTCCCTGCCCCCGCCCCCCTTTGAACTTTAAGTAGAAGTCATTAAGGTAAGTCAACTGTCAAGTACAGTCTGTCTGTTTCTGGTGAGCATGTGAGTGATGGAGGACTAGGAGGATGGGGAAGTGAGTGAGTGAGTCCATAATTAAGGATCACGTTTTCCTTCTTCATACCTAGAAATTGAACAGTTTATAGTCATGCAGAGACTTACAGGTCAGTGGAGAAAGATGTGCCATCCTCCCATAACCAGGGCCCATCAGCATATTTACGGGATAAGGCAATCCAGAAAGAATAGGAACTGTAAGACTGTGCTGATCTTATTATGAAACCCTGTATGGAGACATAAGCAAAACTCTGAATCATATCCCCTCCACGGCCAATCAGAGCTTCTAAGAGTGAGAGGCACAGAGAGAAAGAGAACTCATTGGTTTCAGGTGCTTATAACAGAGGCTTGTTCTGCAAGGAAATCTGCCTTGGGTTTTCCAGGCCCAGCAACTACTTCTATTTCATAGGCCAGGAAAGGTGACATGCTGAATGCCCTCAATAACTGTGGGCTCAGCGCTTTCCAGGATCATGTAATGGGCCTGGAAGAATTCTTTCCATCAAACTCTGCATACAGCCATCACAAGGGAAGTGAAAGGTCTTAGCTGTTGAGATGAGCTTTGTCTGGTGTTCTAGTTAGGCTGGCCAAAATAAGAATAATGAAGTCACATGCTTCAGGGTTTAAACTGATCACCAATGGGAGTCTGGGAGGATTTTTCTCGCACAGTGAACATCTTTGCCTTCCCAGTCAGGTTTGCTTTCATGTATTACATTCTGCTTTATCTAGTAGCTCGGAAATGAGAGGAGCTGGATGTTTTGATCTGGGAGGTCAGGGAGAAGGATGACAAGCTTGACTGACTAAGAGATGGAAAGCCAGCCAAGTGTAGGACCAGCGGTCTGTTCCAATGTGTCTGGAGACTGGGTATCCAATAGAACTGCTAAATGATCTACTGAAGTTTGGCTTGAGGTGGGATAAGGAAGTACATGGAACAGCCGGCTTTTATCTGGTAGGGCAAGTCCTATGGCCTGGATCCTTTGATAGATATATATCAGCATAATCCACTGGTCAGTGGAACTACATTGATTTACACCAGAAAAGGATTTGGCCTATGTTCCTATATATATGAGACTGACCACCATCTCCTGGATTTCTCCTCCACTCAGCTGAACTTTAGAAATAAAAAAAATACCCTTAAAGTAAGATAGAAAAATGAATCATTACCAGCTCTTCCTTACTCTCTATCTTAAGAAATCTGGACTCCAGGGAAGAGCAAAGAGCTTTGCTTTCTTGCCAAGTTTTCCAGTTGGTAGAAAGGAAGTAACAGTTCTCCCCACGCTGAAGCCAGTTCTCAGGGCAAAGGCTGCATCTGTGGCCTTGAAAATAAAATACCACATGACCATGCTTATCAGTCTAGAGATTTCCCTCTAAAGAATCACAAAATCACTCCACAAACAGTATTATGGAACAGCATTATCCACTCTATAGTTAAGGCTGCAGCTGAGTCAGCCAAATCATCAAGAGTTTGGCTGAGCAGTTAAAAACCAAAATTGAAGAGCTTCCTACAGTTCTAGTCATATTAAACCATTTAGAATGTGATTAGATCCACCAGGCCTAACATCTCTATTTTCACAAATGAGACCTTGAATGCACACAAGCAATGAGGACCTCATTTTATGTCTCAGCTGAGTCAGTACATCCATCAGCACAATGACTTTGTGACAGAGAGCTACCTCTTCCCCAGAGAAGAAAGGGGTGACTTCAGCCTCTCTTCCCCCTTCAACTTGCACCCATGCCTATAGAAGGGTATGAGAGAACGCTGCTCCTGAGAGACTTTGGGCAGGTTGGGCAGCAAACACACTAGGGCAGAGGCCTACTGTGGGAGTTTTCTATTTACTCTGCGTGTGTGTCTTATTTAATTTCTTAGAGCTGGTAGGAACATGTAAGACTAAATAAAGTTTTGTTGAAATATGCTGCTTAGTCAAAGCTGACATGTCTGGGGAAAATGTAGCAGTTTCAACGATGTTTTTGCTAGGAAGGTTTTTTGAAACCAGGTCCCTCGTGCTGTATAGGCTGGCAGTTAGGGCACTGGCCTGGAATACCTGGAGACCCAGGTTTAAGCCCTTACTCTACCTAATTCATAGGAGAGTTTTCATCCCAGATCAGTCTGGGAATTAAACCTGCTGTGTCTCCTACATCAGTATCCTACCTGGCTGGCAGTAGTCACCTCTTCCTTAATTGAAAAGCTCAAGTTTTGACCTGACCGTGGACACTGAGACAATTCCATTCTCGTGGAAACATTCACAAGGTTTTATTCTTGTTCCAGTGTGAAACAAAAACAACATCTGAAACCTCAAAATTACCCTCAAACGGAATAGTTGTCCCATTATTATGTATATTATTTGTAGCTCTATGATTTTTTATTGCTTGTTCAAAATTTTGGGCTTGCACATTAGGCCTGGACACTATGAAGCCATTTACACTTGTGCTACCATTCTGATTGAGTGGCATTTCATATCCACTTTGCACTCTTTTTGTACGAGTGTAGATGAAGGAACAAGGAGTAAAGCAGGAGAGAATCAGACCCACTATTCCTTAAGACGAAGCCTTTACTATTAGTGACTGTGTATACTCCTTTCTGCCATGCCATTTTGTTAGCTGATTTCCCCTTGAAAACCAAACTGAGACTCTGGTTCAGTGCTGAAGTCAGAAAGAAGCAATCAAAATATTGGATCATTTATCTGACCCTCATGCAGACCCCTCCAAACCAAATAAGTCTGCAAAATTCCTGCACCTGGTTGGGCTGGTAATACCATAATGAAAACAGTCTTTCTCGTGTGGTACTTTGGGAGGCCCAATTCTGGATTACAAATGGATAAGGACTTATTATTGGTGGGGGGGAAGGGTTTAAAGAAAAAAGTACCCAAGACTATTTGGAGAGCCCAGAAAAGGTTCGGGGAACTTGGTTCCTGTTTTGGGGTGGTTGTTTCTTTTTGCATAATGGTTCATCCACCTATAGTTCACAGCACAATTTTATATTGCTACAAATCCATAGCTAACTAGGAATGTCATAGTTGCCAGTGTATACCCTAGTTTCTCGGGACTTCATGCTGGGTGGCAATTAGGATGGAACAATGTGGAATATTGAACTCTTATGATTTGATTTATTTTGATTTTCTGTGCAGGAGACTGCTGCTATTTTGTGTTCATTTTAGAGGCAGCCTATTACAAAGGGGATTATCACAGAAACTTTTGTTCAGTCTGCTCCCCTGCTTCTCTTTTCTATTGTAAAATAAAAGTGAGATAGATGGAGAGTAGATGGTTGCGATATGTGTATGGAAAACCTGACAAACTCAGATCTTCCTTCATGAAAAGACCAAACCCATACCGAATAAGGGATAGAAAAATCACCAGCAAAGGGTCTATTAAAACAGTTGAGGAGTTATCCTCGCATCCAGTAGAGAGCAGTGATGCTCACATTAAGGTTTTCATTGCCACATACTAGAAAGAAGCTGCCATGAGGAGATCAATATATTCAACAAGTAGAGCCACTCAGGAATTTTCTGACAAAATGTTTTTTCTTTGGACAATGCTGATTTGTCAAAACCAAAACTTTTCACAGGAAAGGGTTGGTTTTGAGAAATCTGAGGATTCAAAATCTTTTGAAAAGAAGTTTTGAAATTGTCAGAATGATTCATTTTAACATTTTCGAAATAAAGACTTTAATTTTTTGTTTTCAAATTTTAGTAATTGATATTTTAAAAAGGTTATCAACAATTTTTAAAAGGTGATATCAAAATAAAATGCTTTGATTTGACCTGATCCAATTTTTTTTCAGTTTGTTTCAAGAAATTTTTCCAGATTTCAGTGTTTCATTCCTAGAAAAGTTTTTCTCTTAAGCTCTTGTGGGATGGAAAATAAGCATTTCCTGCCCAGCTCCACAAGCACTCCCTAGAAAGAAAACTTACCTCTGTAGCTTGCCAGTTGCTGCACAGTCTCTGAAAGGTTTAGGTTCTGCACTTGGAGAAACTCCAGCTGCTGGGTGAGATTTCCCAAAATTTCCCTTTTCTGGGTAAGGTTTTCGTGCCATTCACTCACTAGCTGGGAAACCTGAGTGACTTCAATTCACAAAACAACTAAAATGAAATTGCTCCATTTAATATTAGAGTATGTTATATATTGGCATATGAAGTGTATGTAAATGTATACAGTATATGTTCAAGAAAAAGTCAAAAAGAATCCGTTAAAACATGGAACTTAAATCCTAGTGAGGAAAACAGAAGGAACATAAACTCTGGCAAGTGAAACATAAAAATATAATTAGGAAGGCAAAAAAAGTAAGAGAAAATAAAAAGATTAAGTACATCAGAAGCAGGAAGCCTGCTAAACAACTAGTGTGGGTTCACTGGATGATCAAGAAGCTAAAGGGAGCACTCAAGGATGATAAGGCCATTGCAGAGACACTAAATGAATTTTTTTGCATTGGTCTTCATGGCTGAGGATGTGAGAGAAATTCCCAAACCCAAGCCTTTCTTTTTCTGTGATATATCTGAGGAACTGTCCCATAGTGAGATGACATTAGAGGAGGTTTTGGAACAAATTGATAAATTAAACAGTAATAAGTCACCAGGACCAGATGGTATTCACACAAGAGTTCTGAAGGAACTCAAATGTGAAACTGCAGAACTACTAACTGTGGTTTGTAGCCTATCATTTAAATCAGCTTCTGTACCAGATGACTGGATGGTAGCTAATGTGACATCAGTTTTCAAAAAGGGCTCCAGAGGTGATCCTGACAATTGCAGGCCAGTAAGCCTGACTTCAGTACTGGGCAAATGATTGAAACTCTAGTAAAGAATAAAATTGTCAGATACATAGATGAACATAATTTGTTGGGGAAGAGTCACTGTGTTTTTTGTAAAGGGAAATTATGCCTCACCAATCTACTAGAATTCTTTGAGGGGGTCAATAACCATATGGACCAGGGGGATCCAGTGGATATAGTGTACTTAGATTTTCAGAAAGCCTTTGACAAGGTCCCTCACCAAGGGCACTTAAGCAAAGTAAGCTGTCATGGAATAAAAGGGAAATAAGGCCTCACACCCCAGCTCTCTGGAAGCATTTGAAACGGGCATTATCTCTGCTCCAAAGACTGTGAAACTGAGGCACAGAGAGATTGGACTAAGATCACACAGCAAGGAAAAGTTTCCAGATCCCCTAATGCCCAAGCTGGGCCTGAAAAACAAGACTGCATTTCCTTTCCTTAGTTTATTTCAAAACATGTTAAGTGTTCACACTGAATTCTTAGCCCAGCTTCCCTGCTGATACTTACACTTCACACTCAGGACCCCAGTGGTTACCAGCAAACCCAAGCAGAAGATCCCAAGAATCACTGCTGCAAGTCGCCAATAAGGAGATGGAGTGGAGGATTCTGAGACAAAGAAAAGGAGGGGAAAAACGACAAATATATGGATCCTTTCACATGTAGGTTACCAGTTCATACGTAGCCCCAAGTCAGCAGCGACTGAAAGTCATTCCTGTCTGATGGCTGTGCAGCTATGTGAAATGAATTGGTGGGTTCAGTCCAGTTCATAGTAATACTTTAAAAAACTTCCCTAATAATTGTGCTATTGATTGACCCCCTTTTCAGGAGACAGATGCCAAGGACTGCATGGACCATGGAGATAGAAATAGCCAGTGGTATTTATATGTATGGATAGGTTCAAATTATTGAGATGGACAGAATAGGATGTAAGTGACTAACATATAGACATGAAAATGTACACATGTAAGAAAAAAACCCCCTCCCCATTGTATGCATTTGTTACCAAACACATATGCATATGTCTAAAACATGGCTACGATTTTCAGTTGTGGTTAGTGATTTTGGGTGCCTTCATTTTTGAGTGTCCAACCTGAGACACTTTGAAGAAGCCTAATTTTCAGAAACTAACCTCTGAAACACACATCCTCTGAAAATCAGGCCCCTTTAAAGGTGTCTCAAATTGGGCACCCCCAAAAATGGACATTCAAAATCACTTTTGAAAATCTTGGCCATATAAATACAGACATGATGCATATAGAGTACACAAACATAGACATACATGGAAATATATAGGTACTGTGACAAAGCTCTGTCCTTATCTTCATGGATCCTGCGTTTCCTGGCGGATTTTTACTAGCCTCAGTGGCTCACTGTGACCCTCCACGGGGCCCTTCTCTCTCTGGAGACAAGGTCACAGCCTATTGAGCCATTTTCATCACAAACCAGTGAGGAGAAGCTATCCTTCCTGGCACAGTCTCTATTGTCTCCCAATCTCAGAGACTAATTAGGAGAGGCAGAAAGGGGGAGCCCAGGCCCGCCCTCTACTCTGGGCTCCAGCCCAGGGACCCTAATAGTATCAGCTAAGATGGCTGACCTTTTATCCACAAAACACAATACAATTCCCTGGGCTACTTCCCCACAGCAGTCCCCGCTTCTTCAAACTCCACTTCACCCTTACCTCAGGGCCTCCTTCCTTCTGTATGATATGTTGTCCACCACTCAGTGTCACCAACTGCATAACCTCCTTCCACAGCTCCTGACACCCACAGCCCACCTGACTAACTGGGAGGTTTTTATCTGGATTCAGCCAGTCCCTGACTGGCTTCAGGTGTCCCAATTAGGCTAGCTGTTTCTACTCCTTTCTAGAAGGTTCTTAATTGGCCCCAGGTGTCTTGATTGGCCTGGAGTAGCCTTTGTTTGGCTATCCAGGGAACAGGGACCTGCACATCCTGAGGCTGATATACCTGCCTTCCAGCACTCTCCTATATCCTTCTGGTCTGACTCTGTCACAGTACATACAAGCAATATGGAAACAAACATATATATGCAAACACAGATAAGCAATGGATGCATAACCACCAACACACACAATAAGTTGAGCTCTCATTTACATCTCTGATTATTATTATTTTTTACCAGAGATGAAGAGTCTCAGCTAGAGTATCTATTCCATGCGGAAGGCACCCTGTGAAATCTTGTGAGATCCAAACAATCCAACATCTGGATTAACCATCCCCCGTTCCCAACCCTAAGTGGAAGAACTCCACAGTGCTTTTATTTTATTTATTTTACTATAAATTTATTTTATTTATTTTACTATATCTAAGATCCAGGGATCCTTCTGAGGGCTGGTAATGGGGTAGGGCCCAGATTGGCTACTGACAGATAATCCCCCCAGGAAAGTGTGCCTCAGTCTTGTAAATTGATAAATTAAGATCCTGTTGGAATTTTGTTAGACTCGTTCTTTGTGCCCTGGCACCTTTAATCCTGAATGGTTTCAAAGCACTTTAAAAACTGTACATACCCTACAGAACAGGGATCAAGCACACACACAGCACAGTTGTGAAGCTACACAGCATTATTTTCACAGAATCTGAATTTAAAGGCCAAAGGGTCTTTTTCCAGCCATCTGTTCCATCTGTTGTGGGGTTGGGGGGGAGACAATCCAGAATTGATTCCTACAGAATATTCTGAAGTGTTTTGTTCAATTCAATTTTAAATAACCCAATAATAATCCATCATTTCCCTTGGGAAGACTATTTCACTGACCTCTAGAATTGATGTCTAATAACTAGCCTGAAAATGTCCCTTTTTCCTTAACTTCATCCATTACGCCTAATTAGACCCCTTTGCCCCTGAATAAAGAGGTCCTTTGCATTCTTGATGTATACACTCTTCAGATAGTTGTAGCTATTAGTCCTATTCCTTCATTACTAATTGGTTAGCTAAAAGATATATACTGAGGACCAAATTCTACATCCCATGCCACCCAAATGTCTTCAGTCCTGGTGATTCCAGGGGGATCATTTGTGTGTATATCAGGGGATAATATGAGTCTTAGCTCTTCTACTCTTTTCTGAAAACCAGCCACTCCAGCTTCTTAGCAGTACAGCTCCTTTCCCTCTAATTTGTAAACAGAATTCTGGCCCTGGAGCTGAATGCAGTTTTCTAAGAGAGGTCCCATCAGTGTCACACACAGGGGGACAACATTGAGAGCTGTGTTCTAAGTAATCAAGCTCACCCTGTGACGATCTACCCCACTCTGTTACCTTTCGCTTTGGCTTCATGGGACTCCTGGTTCCTGGGCTGCTCCAGCGTCATGAACTTCAGATCTGCATAGGTCACTTCGGCCATTTTGGGAAAGGTTCTGAGAGAAATCCAGGTTATGGCTCAGCACACACAGAGAGAGATCGACAGAGATACGGTTGTGTGTGATCCTTTGAATGGTCAGAGTCATTAGAAATGACAGAGTGATTCATCTACAGATCCGGCGGGGACTATGGCTCATATCAGAGTTTTATGAAGCAACATCTGGGGAGCTTGTTTTATACATTGTGCGAGCTTTTACCATAGATTCACAAACTGACATTTATTTCTTCATCCGCCTCTACAGAAACACAGTGGGAATGGGATAGGGAGTCTTGCATTTCTTGGTTACTGCCATAAATGCATAGAGAGATTTATGGAGAGCCAGAGAAAGTGAGCTGAAATGTGATTAATAGGAAGCAGGCTACAGAAGGCTAGATTCAAACTGTGCTTTGCAGATTTCTTGAGGCTTCACTGCAATATGTGTTTCAATTCTCAACTTTATTACGCAATTTTTAAGACTGCATAAATTCAAACCACAGTGCTCTTCAGTGCTCCTAGTCCTGCTGAGAGACAAAAGTCCAAGTCTGAGAACTGAACTGGTTCTTCTAGGTGCCTTTGTGCTCCTGCATGGAGTTCTGACTCCTCAGGTGGAGCAGATCCAGTTTTCATAGACAACATCCCACCTAAGGGCTAAAAGAATCAGACTGGGAACTGAACCCAGGTTTCTCATCAAGCAACTCAGAGCTCTAACTGTTGTATGCATCAGGCCCCGTCCTTGTAGTGCTGCCAACTCCAGAGAGCATGACACCAACACTTGGAATAGATACTGGCTCTCCATGGTTTACAAATGAGCTGCGCCATACCAGAGTCAGCTTTACTATTTGCAGGGCCCCAAACCACTAGAAGAAGGAACTGTAGACATGAGTTGCCTTTTCTAATGGTCCGATTTCTTGAGGGTCGCTGGAGACCTGGAAATGTATTATTGCCTGTCCCTCTAATCTCAACGCTGCAAAGGAAAATATGGATGAGTTACAGAGCCTCCAAAACAGCGGGACCCCAGAATGCTTCTTATTTGATTGAGCTTAAGACAGACCCTTAGACTCTGTAGCATTCCCAACCGCTGCCTGTGATAGACCAGGAATAGGCCTTGAACTTGAGTTTCTTGCTTGGTAGCACATAGCACTAATTCCAGGAGTGCAAGAACCCAGACTCAATAGCATTCTCACTAGTTGTCGCTCCAGGGTGCAGCAGACCACAACTGGGCAATGCAGAATGCTACCTGCTTGGTGGCATCAAGCCCTACTTCCACACCATTCCCAGACCTCACCAGTCCCAGGGAGTAAAAGATCAGAGATCCTATTCTCCTGACACAGAGACACACTTACCTCTTTCAGTTGGAAAAATGGGCACTATGACCTGGACTCCATGTATTTTTTGCACAGCAGTGCAGACCACAGACTCCTAGTCCATCCACCACATTGACTCTTCTGTGAGGTGGGTTCAGCAACTTTCTTGGAACTTGGAGGCTAGAGCATAGGTTGCAGGAGGAAGAGTTTAGAGAAGGCACCAAGACGTCATTCTGTATGCACATGCGCTAGAATGCTAGCTGCAGTTGCAGCATCTCTGTAAATAGTTCTCTTAATAAACAGACTGTTTTGTTTTACAAGCTGGAATCCTTTTGTGTTATTACCCAGCATGTGGTACACGCTGGGTAATATCCTTTCTCCAATTGCAGGGGGAAAAAATGGCTGTTATGAACCCCAAACTCTTTGCCATCTTGTGTGTTTTTAAATTCACAAGGGAAATATCTGCTGTGACTAAAGAAGCTGGCCTTAAAAAACAATCCTCAGAAAGGTAACAAAGCATGAGTAACAAATTTCCAAGAACTGCACAACTGAATTGAATCAAATCTGTGAGGAGATTGAGACCTTGTTGAGACTACATTAGCTCAATGTGTGTGTGCTTGTGTGTAAAAGGGGGAGTTCTCTGCCTGTTCACCAGCAAAATGTGCTGTCACTGGAGCCCCAGTAGGAAGTACGAATCTCACCGCTTAGCATGTAATGAGCCCTTGAAATCTATGACAACAGCAGAACTCACAGACTCATAGACTCTAAGGTCAGAAGGGACCATTATGATCATCTAGTCTGACCTCCTGCACAATGCAGGCCACAGAATTCTACCCACCCATTCCTGCAATATACCTCTCACCTATATCTGAGCTACTGAAGTCCTCAAATCTTGGTTTAAGGACTTCAAGGTACAGAGAATCCTCCAGCAAGTGACCCATGTCCCATCAACGCCTGAGTCAACGCATCAACAAGACAAGGATGTTTGTGAGCAATTTCGTAAAGGGTATAATCACTTGCTTTAAACTTCTGAAAAGGGGGAAAATCTGGTGGGGAAAACTCACTTCACTGTAAAACAAATCAAAGGAAAATAAAATTATGGGATAAATGAGCCAAAGTATCAAGTTGAATGTGAATTATTCTGTCATTGTGTAATAGACTAATGAGGCCATGGTTAAATCACTATGTCCAACTATAACCATGATATTACCAGAGGCAACAGAAATTAGAGAAATGGAGCCAACATAGTTCAGCCAGAATAAATGATCATGTGCTCTCTGAAGGTCACAATTTCAGGTTATAATGTGGCTCTTTCATTAGAGAAATGTTTATCACTTCATGTGATATTTTAACAAATGTAATCAGTCTACAACTGAAATTTTCTTGTAATACTAGCATTTCACTAAAAGTCTGATTGACAATCTATTGTCATAGCTATTGAACTGAAACTAAAAACTGACAATCTTGACTTCAGTGGATGATTACATATGATGGATCAGAGCCTCAGCTGGTGTAACTCAGCATAGCTCCACTGACTTTCAGTGGAGCAATGTTGCTTTACATTAGCTGAATACCTGGCGGCTGGAAAGAACAGGTTTGAGAAATGGTCATACATCAAGGGTCACTGTGAATCAGTTGTAAATGAAATGACACGGACTTTTTTTAGATGTATTTCTATTTTCTAGGTTGTTAAATGAGGTTGAGTTTTAAAACTGCAGAAAAGTTGTGTTCACACTTATAATTTGCACTTGGGGTTTTTTTTGTTATTGTGTGTTGTTCAGTGAAGGCTGTGCTGTCTTTTCATTTGAAACTTCCATAATATATAGAATCAGAGAGGTAGTCGTGTTAGTCTGGATCTGCAGCAGCGACAAAGAGTCCTGTGGCACCTTAAAGACTAACAAAGTGCAAACTTTAAGGTGCCACAGGACTCTGTCGCTTCTGCATAATATATAGACACATTTAAATAAATGAAAGAACAGGAATCTGGAGAAGTCTGCAGATAGGAAAGAAGCCTCTGGTGTGTTTTTGCATGTCTCTCCTTTGCAGACCAGTGTTCCATATATAGGCCCAGACCATAAACTAATTTAGATAGAAGGGTGAGGGAGAGATGACCAGACAGACAGATACATAGAAAGATAGCTATCTGAACAGCCTGAAAAGCCCATGACTGTTCAAGAGGTTGCTCCTAGTGGATGGTTCTTAGCCCCCATTTGGGGGGAATGCATGTGTTATGTTTATGAATCCATTGGTTCTGCTCTTTGCCTTTAATAGCCATGATCAGGGCTAATGATTCACCAGCTTAATATGGATGCAACGTGATTGCAACATGGAGTAACAAGTTCCACTAGTCTCTGCACTGCTTACTTCCTCAAGCACATATTCATATACCAGTCCTGGACGGTTGCAGGGCAGGAATAATAACACATTACTGAGGAGCAATTTTTCTGTTTCAACTATTGGAAACTGTGTGTGTGTGAGAGAGATGCTAATTACATACATGGAAGCACTTCATGGGTACCCGTGAGCAGTATTGTAATAGAAATCCAAAGTGGTTATACAAGAGGGAAAACAGCAAGTTATTAAAAGAGGCCTATTAAGTTAAATAGCTGGAGGGACAATGGTAATGTATGCAGGAGGAGAAGCAACAAAACATTCTCTACTATGGTAAAGGAGTTGTGGGGCATTGGCAGAGCTGTGTGGGGAGAAATAGCAGTGGGGCTGTGGGGCAGGACTGAGGGGCAGCAGCAGACTTGTATGGAAAGCCCAGGACCAGAATAGGAGGGAGCGGGCTGCAGGGCAGGGCTGAGGGACACCGGCAGAGCTGTGTAAGGAACTCAAGACTTGAATAGTGGAGATTTCTGCAGGTCAAGACTGTGCTTTGGTAGAGCTTGAAGAGGTGAGGGGCCAGGATTGGAATAGCAGAGAGTTCTGCGTATCAGGACTGAGGTGATCACCAGAGCAAAGGGGAGAGGCACCAGTTGAGTAGAAGGCAGCCCTGCATATTAAGAGTGAGGTGTGTGTGGAGAAGATTTTAGGTATTCTGTAACACACACACACCAGTTCTGCCCACTCTGCATCAGCAGGAATGTCCCAGGTGCAATGTGCTTTCCATTCTGAATCTGGGCTTCTGGGTAGACTCAGCAGGTCAGAACAGCAAAAGTATAATGATGGGCGGGCGTTGGGGGAGAGGTATGGGGGCGGTCACATCAGAGTAAAGCAGAAGGTGATCAAACGACCTTCAAACTGCACGAGTCTCCCTGGACAAGGGGGCGGGGAGAGAAGTAATTGGGAATGAATGAGGTCAGCACAGTTTATTCCACCCTCCTCCCCCCACAGAAGAGAGGTCTCCATTCTCAGTTTCTTCAGGATCATGGGTACATTTTTCTCATTGACTCCCTGAGCTAGATGAGTTGGAAATAGCAAAGCTAAGTTACTGGCATCCTCGGTTCTTTTCCTGAAGTAACTGGATAGTGTTTGAGCTCCCTTTTGAAGGGAGAGAGAGTAACAGAGAGAGACAGACATGGGCAGAGATATATAGACAGAACGACGAAGAGAGAAGAAGGCAGACAGAAAACCAGAGTGTGTGTGAGAGGGAAAGGCAAACCCAGGAGGGTGCAGAAAGCAGTAGAGTAAGAAGAAGAGAGAAGGAACTCACCCTGGAAAGGGAGTTTCCCTGCTCTTCACCCCACTGTGAGGACTGGTGAGGATGAACTGAAATTAGGAAGGAGGCCCTGACCCTGGGCTACATGTTTTTTCTTCATGGGGATCGGTAGCCCACTCCTGACCCTGTCTGCTCTGGCAAGTCTCTCTTGGGTGAGTCACATCATAGGTTCCTCTTTAGCAGAGTCTGGCCTCTGCTGGGGTACTGTAGTACATCAGAAAGTTCAGGGGGATTTGAGCCAAAGATAGATTAGACATAAGAATTTCCCTGATGTTTAAAAGTATGGGAGAAATAAAGTAGGGGTCATGTGGGGCAGAGGAGAATTCAAAGCTGTACAGAGGATGTTAGGATGTAGAGCAAGAGAAGTGAAGCAAGAGAATGGGGGTGGAGTAATAAAATCTACACTGAGGAATTATAGAAAATGGGGTAACCGGAGATCCATCAACGCAGTGTGGAATTCAGATTTGTAATGGGCACAGTAAACAATAGGATATTGATGGGTCTATGTTTTTAGACATAGAGGGGAATTCAGACCTGTCATATAGGATGTAGAAAGCAGGTAATAAGACTGTTCGTGGAAGGAGAGAACAGAAGGGAATTTAGGTCGATAATGGAGGCAGGTGAAGGTAAAATATAAATTACATGTTTGCATGGGGAAGAGGAGAATTCAGATGTATGATGGTGTGGGTGAGAGGGACAAAAGTGTGTGGGTAGCTGTGAATCCATGGGTGGGGGCAGTAGGACTGGCATTGGGTGAATGAGAGAGATATTGAATCCAGGACATCAAAGAGACAGAGTGAGGACAAGCCACCCTGATTGCCTTTACTCTCCTTGTAGTTTCCTCAAGTGAGATGCGAGGAGGCCTGTGTGGATGCTAAACAGTGAGTATACATATCCTGTGTTCTTTTCAGAAGAGGTTGAGGTGGGGAGTGACAGACATGGGAGCAATCTCAGCTGATGGCCTTGTCTCTCACCAATGGAGTTTGCTTTAGTTAACAGTGTTAGTAAATCTTGAGCAAGGATTTTCCAGGGCCAGAAAGTTTGTTTGTTAGATCTGAATTACTAATTCTTAACACACATTTTATTTGATGTATTTGCCCTGTCTTTGTGCTTGCAAATTGTCTGCCTTTTATTTTCTCAGGGGTATTGGCTGTTTGAAAACTTTTGCCAAGAAATTTCTGAGATTAATTTTGGGTCCATCAGTTTTGCAAGCCGTTCATTGTAAGGATTCAATATTCAGAATTCGAGCTGTGTTAGTTAGTTTTGATAGGACAAATAGGTCAAGTGGTATCGTTTGTTCTCCTTAAAGGCAAGAGTGTAGTATTTACTGGGTTTCCAGTGCAAATACTCACCAGTAGGAATTTGAATGGCTATATTGTAAATTCTGCTGTGAATATTCCTGCTAGGAAGGCTGTTTGCAGGAATACCAACAGAAAGTGAATGCAAAAGAAGTGAGAAAGCAGCCACAGAAAATTTGATATTTTATTTAGAGAAACGTCTTGTGATCTGTTTGATCAACTCTACTAATTACAGATAAATAAATGTGCAGAGCACCCAGTTCCAAAAAGAGGGTGACAAATTGGGAGCGAAATTCAAAGAAAAACAACAAAAATAATGGGGCTGGAAGGGCTGATTTATGAAGAATAAATAAAGAAGATGCAGACATTAGAACTCTCTACAAGTATCTGAAGGATGTAAACAGAATAACATAGTCAGGAGTTATGCATGTGAGGGGGAGAATGTGGAGAAAATGAGATGAAGCTGAATAAAGAGAAAATTTGAGGCTGGCCATTAAGAAAAAAATCCTAATAATGAGATTTATTAGACTGAAGAATAGTCTCCTCAGGAAGAAGTGGTGGAAGTTCCATCTTGTTAGTCATTTAAAACTTATAGTGGAGACTAGTCTCCAATCTTTCATCAACTGGAATGAAGACAGGAGTTGGCATGGTAGACAAGATAGGATCAAAAAGGGAATTTCTCCATCCCATATTTCTACGATGTTATGTTGTTAACTCTTTCTTTGACCCTCTTTTTTTCAGCTGCTCAAACACTGACTGGGTCCATCTCTGGTACATCTGGTAAGTTTATATTTACATAAATATTATTTGTATTTGTCACTTAAGTTAGCCAGTAATTGATA
Source organism: Dermatemys mawii (assembly GCA_007922305.1). Classification (NCBI taxonomy): domain Eukaryota; kingdom Metazoa; phylum Chordata; order Testudines; family Dermatemydidae; genus Dermatemys; species Dermatemys mawii. The sequence goes on along the minus strand of ML677463.1, from coordinate 483,213 downwards.
GAGTTAAATCTGATCCTTTATGTGACAAAAATCAAATAATTCCTTCCTTCTCTTTCCCTCAGTTCCCTCTAGTGTTATGAAGGATGTATTGCATTTTCCCATTCCTGATGGATGCTATTAGTATTAGATAACACATTATCGTCAACAAACATGAACGTATCTGTTTCCCTCTTCTCAGTCACACATTTTCAATAAATGCATTAGTTTTATTATGAGAAATTTAAGATATACAACACTCATGATTTCCCAGCACAGCTGTGCAGCTTAGTGGTTTTTTTTTTTAAAAAAAGGACTATATCTTTAAATGTTCGTAAAATGAGTGTGATCACTTCTTAGAATCCATTCAGTGTGTGTACATAAAAAAGGTATGGCAATATCTCTGCTCCCTCTCCCTCTACAGGCTGGTGGTGGCAATTGGTGGGCTGCTGCTTCTCTGTGGCCTGGTGTCAGCCTGTGTGAGGTGCTGCTGCTGGCAAGCAGGGGAAGAGTCGGGTTCCCACCCCTATGAGGTCACAGTCATTGCCTTTGATCATGACAACACTCTCCAGAGCACCATCACTTGTGAGTGTGACCATGGAGAAGCCAAGGTAGATGTAGAGAAGGCTGAGAATCCTCAAATGTATTCTAGAATCCAGAAACTGAAGGTCTGAAAAATTCAGACCTCTGTATCCATGACTTTCAAGGGCTAGATCTTCAGCTGGTATAAGTCAGAAAGCTCAACTGCAGTAAACAGTGCTACATTGATTTACACCAGCTAAGGAGCTGCCCCCTAAAGTCTAGAACCCATAACGTACTTCAAAGTGCCAAATCTTAGAGCCCAAAAGTTTGAAACTGGAGCTTCAAGGATCAGATCTGGTCTTAGCTGCATATGGGTCATCATGTCACTTGCTGGGGTAATAGAGAGAGAGTCCTAACAGCTGCTGTATGGGCCAGGTTGCTTGATGCTGGGGAATGGGGTCATCTCTGAGTTGGGATTGGGGGATTTCATGGGATCTAGAAGATCCAGCTAGCTGGGAAATAGGGAATGAAGGTGGGACACTTCTTTTGGTGGAACAAGGACAGGTCCAGCAGCTGAGAGAAGCATTTATGAAAGGTGTAGGTAGAAGATATGTCTGATCAGAGGGGATGGGCTTGGAGAAGAAAGGTGATTGGCATTGAGGGTGCGTTGCTGGGATAAGCCTTGCACAGCAAGTATATTTGTGCTCGCTATCCGGCTCATGTCTGGTATTTGATGGTTCCAGGGTTAGATTAACCTTTCCCAATCTCACCCCTTTCAGCTCTGCATTCTGTGTTTGGTCCTGCTGCCAGAAGGATACTGGCTGTGGCACATTCCCACAATGCTGTGATAGGAGCACCACCCCCTTGCGGATCGGAGACCCCTCCAGTCTATGAGGAGGCCCTACATATGAGCAGGTTCACGGTAGCCCGGACTGGGCAGAGAGTCTCAGACCTGGCCCCGGTGCTAGAGGAAAAGCAACAGGCATTGGCTGCGAAAGATGATCCACAACAACACCTCCCCTGATGTGAACGCACCCGATTTCTCTCTTTAAAAAAATAATTTGGATAACAATGCAGAGTACTAATATTCAAGGGGAGGATCCAAAATCTGTTCTAGGTGAGCTCAGGAATACAGTTCAGGTGACTCTCCTCTTTGATCTAATGTCGTGAACAAAGAAAGAGAGCAACACCATTTCCTAATACTTTATGACCCATAATATTTTCATGGATTTCTCTTGATACCTCTCTAGGGTCTTTTCTTGTTAATTAGTTATTGTTATTCATTATTATTATTTATTACTATCAATACACACATCAATAAGATTGCCATCACTGTAGACTCTAGCACCATAGTTAGTGCCTTGCATCATGGCAGCAGGGTTATTCTGTTGACCCACTCTGCTGGCTGGTGTTGGTGTCCTGCAGGAAGGTGCTGACTGATTCCTGATGGCTCATTGTGGCAGTCACTCCTGAAAGGGAAGTGGGAATGGTTATTTTGTTAGAGGGAGACAGGCATCAGACACAGATATCTGATGGAAGAACACTAGGAACAGCCAAGATAAGGGAAAGAGCTTGAGGTGGAATTTGTGTTTAATTATTATTAATAACCTTATTAATAAAGACACACCCCAAGAAAAGGATGAGTTTAACCTTGTACTGTGTTTATATTTTGGAGCAGGGTGGTAACACCACCTGCTTATATACAGTACATAACTGTGACCGGATAACACTATAGGTACATGCAGTGCTTTATAGACCATAATGAAAAACAAGAGGCACAGTCCTGAAGAGCTTATACTTGAACTCAAAAAAATGTGATTTGTGGGATAAGAGATCAGACATAGGAAGGGGCAGAAACATTGCTGGTGAAATAAAGCTCAATTAATGTTTATCTGTGTATTATTACTAGGCTTGGAACGATAAGATTTTTATCAGCAAATGTCAGTAAACATCAATTTCAACATATACTCAAAAATAGATAAAAATATTTCCATTGATAATAATTCAAATTTACAGATATGTAAAGTAAGAAAAATGCTGCATGAGAAATTATTAGAGTTTGATTCAAGAATATTTGTGTGCTGTGTCGACAATTTGTGGTTTAATGGTCAAAAAACTTTAACTGTTTTCTCAATGTCTGTCAATAAAAAATTGTCTGACCTTCCTTCTTTGTCTGACTTCCCCATGATATCCTGCAATGGTGAAAATTTAAATAGATAAAAATTAGGGCTGTCAATTAATTGCAGTTAACTCACATGATTAACTCAAAAAATTAATCGTTATTAACAAAATTGATTGTGATTAATCGCATTTTTAATCACACTGTTAAACAATAAAATACCAATTGAAATGTATTACATCTTTCTGATATTTTTCTACATTTTAAAATATATTGATTTCAATTACAACACAGTATACAAAGCTGACAGTGCTTGCTTTATATTATTCTTATTGCATATATTTGCAGTGTAAAAATGGCAAACAAAAGAAATTGTATTTTTCCATTTACCTCATACAAGTACTGTAGTGCAATCTCTTTATCGTCTAAGTGCAACCTACAAATGTAGATTTTTTTAATTACATAACTGCACCCAAAAACAAAAGAATGTAAAACTTCAGGACCTACAAGTCCACTCAGTCCTACATCTTGTTCAGCCAATCACTAAGACAAACAAGTTTGTTTCCATTTATGGGAGATAATGCTGCCCGCTCCTTATTTACAGTGTCACCTGAAAGTGAGAACAGGTGTTCATATGGAACTTTTGTAGCTGGCATTGCAAGGTATTTACATACTAGTTATGCTAAACATTCATGTGCCCCTTCATGCTTTGGCCACCATTCCAGAGGACATGCTTCCATGCCAATGATGCTCAATAAAAAAATAATGCATTAATTAAATTTGTGACTCAACTCCTTGGGGGAGAATTACATGTCTCCTACTCTGTTTTACCCACATTCTGCATATATTTCATTTTATAGCAGTCTCGGATGATGACCCAGCACTTCTGGTTCATTTTAAGAACACTTTCACTGCAGATTTGACAAATTGTAAAGAAGATACCAAGATGAGATTGCTAAAGATAGCTACAGCACTCGACCCAAGGTTTAAGAATCTGAAGTATCTTCCAAAATCTGAGAGACAAGGTAGATCAGAAAAGGCTCATAAATGATTTGTTACCTGAAAAATGGCCTACATTTGTGATGAATATTATTCAGTCTGAATAGTTTGTTTGTCTCTAGTAATAATAATAATAGGGTTGGCAGAAGGTGATTTTTATTTTTTATAATTTCAGCAGATAATTATTTTTAATTGTAGGCATTTTTATTAACGATTAAAAATTAATTGTGATTAATTGCACTATTAGGCAATAATAGACTACCATTTATTTAAATATTTCTGGATGTTTTCTACATTTTCAAATACTGATTTCAATTACAATACAGAACAGAAAATGTACAGTGCTCACTTTATATTTATTTACAAGTATTCGCACTGTAAAAAAACCAAAAGAAATAGTATTTTTCAATTCCCCTAATACAAGTACTGTAGTGCAATCTCTGTATCATGAAAGTTGAACTTACAAATGCAGAATTATGTAAAAAAAAGAACCCTGCATTCAGTTAATGAACAAAAACAACACCATGTAACTTAGATGATCAATCACACACCAGAAAGAGTAACTATTCCAAGGAGCAGTTTGCAGCCCGTCCATCGGTTGAAAATTATTCATACAAAATGGATGGTGGAAAAAATGTTAGACATAATGGCAAATGGCAAACAATAGTGATGAATTAATGACACATTTATGGTGTGAAAATTCAGACAAATATTCAACTGCCTTGCTATATGAATAGAACCCCTGTAAACTTAGCTTCTGATCACCTCACGATCTCTAATGTATTTATCCTCAGCATATCCCTGTGAGGCAGTGCTATTATCCCCACTGTACAGATGGGGAACTGAGTCATAAGAGACTTAAGTAACTTGCTCAAGGTAACACAGGAAATCTGTGCTAGAGCATGCAACCGAATCAGCATCTCAACTTACCAGTGAAATCCTTCCCAGATCCATGAACATTTTTTTGAATTATCCACTGTCCAACTGTTTGCCACGAGTAAGACCCCATGTGTAGCAGCAGCAGATTCATGCATATATTTGCAGATCTGTTTTTCCATTATTCAACCAGCTCAAATTATTATTAATAATTATTTGTGTGGCCTTGATAAATCTATTCTAGTTGCTGATCTTTAACATCCACTCAAGACCCAATGAATCCATTATACTGTTTCCTGGAGATTTCAGGTTTACTGAATAATAAAGGCCAGGAACAGAAACATTAGAATCTGTTGACTCTGGATACAGCTGTGCCAAGTGCACAACTTTCCAGGAATCCTTGACGATCTTTTCCAGTTGGAACATACCATTCCTTTACTTGCTCCACCCTTTTTCTGGCTCTGAATAGAACAGCCCAGTTCTTTATATTTATGTGGGTTTATGTGAGCATACATAGACGCTAGATGTCAGTCTTGTTCCACTTGGCAGGAATGATATCTGAGCACATTGTAATTTCTATGTGGATTACAGAATTATAGAAATGCAGGGTGGAAGGCCCGTTGAGAAGTCATCTAGTCAGGGGTGAAAGTAAAATTTGTCTGACTCTTACTGGTACGGGGGGCAGCTTCCCCACCCCAGGGGCAGGGCCTCAGGGATCAGCATCCCCTTGCCAGCCCCCCTTTGCACAGTTTGGCACTGGGTAACTGCTCCTTTTGCCCCCCTCTCTCCCATCGGTGGCCGGGGGCGAGCGGAGGAGTGGACAGAGACGTTAAAGTGCTGCCATGGCAGCACTTTAATCAAGGTCATTTTGCCACAGCAGCACTTTAAAGGACCCTTAAACCCTTAAAGGGCCCTCAAAGCCACGGCAGCACTTCAACATCCCTGCCCCCTTTGCGCCCCACATTGGCAGCCCTGTTAGTAGGGACCTGGCAAAAAGAGCAGCGACGTTAGGCAGGGTCCTTTAAAGCGCTTTAAAGTAAGGTGGTAGGGGCCGGTACAGGTGGCCACTTTTTACTGACATGCTGTACAGGCCCGTAGCACCTTACTTTCACCCCTGCATCTAGACCAGACCCCCGCACTGAAACAGGGTTAAGTAAACCTAGAACATCCATAACAGGGATTTATCATTCCACAGCCTCCTTGGAAGCCTGTTCCAGAGTTCAACTATTCTTATCATTTAGAAAGTTTTTCTTACTAACAAACCTAATCTTCCTTGTTCCAGTTTCTTGTCCTACTTCTAATTGACCTGGAGAACAATAATCACCCTCCTTTTCTTTGACATATTTGAAGACTGTTATCAGGTTGCCCCTCAGTCTTCTCCTTCAACCCCCATCTTCTCAGCTAGTAACCCTATTAGAGAAGGAAATGGTTTGGAATGATTTGTTCTTGAGAAATCCATGTAGTCTATTATAGTCTTATCATCCTCCAAGGGCTTACAAGCCGATTATTCAACAGATTCACAGATTCCAAGTAGATGTATCTACTACTGTATTTATGTTTAGCTGTATTAAAGCATATATTGTTTGCTTGCACTCAGTTTAATAAGTGATCCAGATTGGTCTAATTCAGTTAAGTGACTGGACTTAATATCTGTTTATTATAATTAATTGCATTTAGGCTCCCTGAATTCTTCCAGAAGATTCTAAAAGAATACAGCATTTTTCTTTAGCTCCATTGCTAATCTGTTGTTTAGTGATATTGTATGCTGTTTGACAGCTGACTTGTTCCACACCAGAGATGACTGCATTTCATTGACGGCTATGGACCTTAAGTATACATTGCAAAACAGTTTATTAGTGATAAAGCTCTTTGAAACCCTTTTGAGATTACAAGGGATATATAAATGTAAAGTATAATTAAAGATAGTGAAGGCTCTTTAGCTGAATAGCTAATAAATGAATATAGCATTTAATCAAATATGTTCTTCAAGTAATGACTTTTTTCTATACCTGTGATTAGTAACTGCAGCTGTGACATGGATAACTCGTAAATAAGCCATAAAATGCATAAAGGAATTAGAATAATTACTCTGTTAATGATTAAATAATTATATGACTTGCTTAACTGTTAGGTGGTATCACTGATACAGAATGGCTTCTACATTCCACTCAAGAGATGGCTACATTTTGGCACATATGCTCTGCACAATATTTTGTTATTCTTTAAAAGGAAAAAACCAGATCAAATGATTATCCTTATTAATAAAATAAAAATAAAAGTAATACTTAAAATAGTCATTCAAAGATCTCAAAACACTTTACAGACATTAACCCATTAAGTATCACAAGTTTCCTGTGCGGCAGGTAAGCATTTACTACCCTCTACTTCGGAGGCACAGAGCATTTACGTGACTTACCAGAGACTGGACTCCCTCTTCCCTGCTCTAGCTGTTAGGTAATGCCTCCTCCCTTATGAGGAACTGCTTATCCACTGTATGGGGGAATGGGCTGGGATCAGAGCAAACACAGAACAATTAATTTCAGAGCAGAGAGGAGGAAGAAAAAGCATTTCACATCACCATTCTTCAGTGACCATTCCAGGCAACATATGGCACAGTATTGCCCAATTCCCGAGACAACTGATTAGCAGCCTCAGGAATTGTTTGGAGGGGTTTAGTTAAGTGGCACCTTTGATGGAACACTTTGAATTAAGTGGGTGATGCATTTGAGAAAGACTAGAATCCAAAGTGCCCCTGTAATACGCAGGGGCACTAAGGGTGTGTAGTCGCCTTGTCCCCAATGGACTAGAAATAAAAACTGTGAACCAACAGATGGGGTGTTGCAATCTTGGGTTTTGGCTTTTCCCCAAGGGTGCTGCTGCTTGTAATGTGTAGAGTTGCTTTCCAAAATCCTGTGATTGTACTAGCTGCGCTTGTTTCAGCGGCTGGAACTTAGGCAGAACCTTTAGAGCAGTTTTGCAGATGTGAAAAGCTCTTTTGCAAATGTAAGCAGCTACAGAAAATAAAAGTGTCAAATTAGATCATAGAATCTCAGAGTTGGAAGAGACCTCAGGAGATCATCCAGTCCAACCCCCTACTCAAAGCAGGACCAATCCCATTTTTGCCCTATATCTCTAAATAGCCCCCTGAAGAACTGAACTCACAACACTAGGTTTAGGAAGCCAATGGGCAGACCACTGAGCTATCCCTGCCCCCAGCATAGGGGCCCTCAGCATAGGCAACACAAAGTCATCACCCAAGAGTACAGCTGGAGCAATTGACATCTGCACGATTAGGCATTGTCTGCTGGAAGTGGCTAACTCAGTTCTCAAGCCCAAGAGCTAATTGGCACCTAGTGATTCTGGGATGGTTAACAAATCCAGTGTCAAATGAACTTGTGTCATAAGTGATACAAATGGAGAACTTCCATGTAGTGCTAAAGGACAGCACACAGAGCAGAATTAAGACACCCTGGCAGCAAATACACCTTCTTTCTTTGCTTTAATATACAGAGAAACCACTCAGACTCCCCAATATTTTCGGGTGAGAGAAAGAGGCTTCAGCATGCCTGATGCCACACTGAGGGGAAAAAAAATGTTGGCCCTCTGTGAAACAAATGGATGCCTATTGTGACAGCCACATGGGACAGCCCCATCTGGCAAAACAAATGCTCCATGTGATATATTATCACCTCTGAGGTAGTAGTTGCTAATGGAATGGCATCCAGCCATTAAGGACGGAGGTGATGAATCACAGGCAGTTGATGGTAATGAAAGGCAGCTGCAGGGCTAACAACATCGATGCTGCGGGCACAATCAGTTGTTTATAAGGATAACCCAGGATTTCTGGTTTTCCCCACAGGGGCCTCTCTGACCATTCTTCTCTTTCCCTGTTTTTCTTATTGTATTCCTGGGGAGATTCTGTAGCAAGTCATTAAAAATTCTCTGCACAATATTTTAAAAATTCTGCATATTTTTTTATTAAAATAGCACAATATAATCACTTCCATTTCAATTATTTTGGTAATTTACTTCAAAATACCTGTCAATAATTATGTTAACAATACAGACAACAAAAAAATCCCCCCAGCAGTCATAGGCGCTAACTTTCCCCGGCACCGGTGGGTGCTTGCGGGCCCCCCACCCCTGGTCCCGCCTGAACTCCACCCCTTCCCCGCCCCCATTCCAACCCCTTCCCCAAAGTCCCCGCCCCAACTCCACCCCCTGCCCTTATTGGACCCTTTCCCCAAATTCCCTCCCCAGCCCTGCCTCCTCCCCTGAGCGCGCCGCGTTCCCCCTCCCTCCCAGCCACATGAAACACCTGCTTTGCAGGGCAAGCGCTGGGAGGAAGGGCGGGGTGGGGGGAAATCAGGCACATGGCAAATTCAGGGGAGGAGGCAGAGGCCAAAGTGAGCTGAGCAGGAGGGATGGGGGCTGCACCCACCAATTTTTCCCCATAGGTGCTCCAGCCCCAGAGCACCCACGGAGTTGGTACCTATGCCAGCAGTAGAGACTTAAAGAAACACTTATGACAGCCCAGTTCCAGTTGAGGGGTCCTTCAGAGGGCTGCATATATCCCCTCAGCCTTCTTTTAGTTAGGTTAGAAAAGCCAAGCTCTTTGAGTCTCCTCTCATAAGATAGCTTTTCCATTCTTTCAATCATCCTAGTAGCGCTGCTCTGGACCTGCTCCAGTTTGAATTTATCTTTCTTACACATGGAAAACAAGACTTGCATGTAGTATTCCAGATGAGGTCTCACTAGTGCCTTTTATAACAGTATGGACACTTCCCTGTGTCTGTTGGAAATACCTCATCTGATGCATCCTTGCACTGCACTAGCCTTTTTCAGGGCTGCATCACATTGGCGGCTCATAATCAGCCTGTGACCAACCAACTCACCAGGTCTTTCTCCTCCTCTGTCGCTTCCAACTGATACATCCCCAATTTATAGCAAAAATTCTTGTTGCTGCTCATGTCCCAGGGGCGATAATGCTGCGGCAAGGAGCCAGGGGCAACTGGGGATATGTTCCATTTGTTTTTCTATGTAAACAAAACTGCTGTTGCATAATCAAGGAGAGAGACAGTGGCACTTGGCAAACAAAGTTATATTAAGCTGCACTTCACTGGAAGTGTTTGTTTTGTTCTTGAAAAAAATATATGCTGACTGTACAGTGTTCAGCTTATGGACTGGAAGTGTGAAAGGGGAGTGTATAAGGGGATCTGGGAGGAACCTTCAAGGGGGAAGATGTTTTAAAAGTACCTGAACTTTGGCACAATCTGGTTCACTCCAAAGGCTAAGCTATTTGCTCTTCAGAGGCACTTTTATTAACCTTCAGGAATGAGAGGAATGAGTCAGGGGTGATTCAGAGATGTACAGAGAAGCGGTGACTCCATCAGAGGCAGGGGAAACCCCTCAACCTTCCCTTCAGCTTTGATGGCAGAAGTTTAAGGAAGGGGCTATGACAAGCTTCCTGTGCAAATCCACGGGGAGGGAAAAGTCCAAGTCCTGCAGTAACTGATGGTTCAATGAGTCTGAGGCTCGCCATATTGCAGCAGTCAATCAATGTCACTTAGTAATCTGTGTGAAATAAGTTTGATGGGTTCTCACCCCGGTACCTAGTGAGACCAGTGTCCATGTCACAGCAGAACATCAACACATCTGGCAATCTTTGCCCCTGCTGCCTTGTGGGCGAACTCAGCGAAGAGGCCAGCCATTTGAGTTACAGGGAGGTGCAGAGCTACAGATTGAGAAACCCCCCTGGCGTGGCCCCCCCCCCCCCCCCCGCCGTCTCATTCTCTTGAATTTTTGAATTTGTGATGCTCTGACCCTCTTCTCACTTCCTTATCGGGGACTGGTTCCACTTGGCCCACTAGTAACGATACTGGGGGCAGCGCAAAGAACCTAATCTAAATTATGTACCCCATGACCATCACCATAGTATCTGGCCATGCCCAGCAGCTGAGGTCACCTTGCTACAAAGGAAACAGAATTCTCCCATATCTCTCTGCTCTGAGGTGTCAGCAAGGGAATCAGGAGTGAGGGGGTTGTGATGGGTTTGGTCACAGAAACTCCCTCAAGACTGTCACTAGACGGGCTGGGATACCATTGAGAAGAAACTCCCCTGCCTAGATAGAGCCGCCTCTGTCGGATGAAGGTGGCTGCTTCGGGTCGCTTCCTCTGTGCAGACCTGGCGGCTGCCTGAGAGATCCTGGCTGGGCAGGTGGCAGCTGCCTGTCCCTCCCCCGGCTTGCTTGCCTGGGCCCATAGCTGGACAGGGGTGGGGACTTTGGCTGAGCCTCTCCCGGGCATGTTTCTGGCTCGCTCGGCTTGTCCCCAGCAGCCACACCCAGGTGGGGAGCTGAGGGGGCAGGCCACTGCTGCCTCCCCAGCTGGGCTCTTTCGCACACAGCCACCACACCTCACACAGGCAGTGACCTGGAACAGCCACCCTCAGCCAGCGTGAGAAGCAACTACGTCCTGCCCCCGCCCCAGGCCTGCCTGCTGGGGAGAGGGGCTAGGTGAGCTGGAAACATGCCATGGGGGAGGGAGGCACAATGGGAAAAGGGCAGCGCTGTCCCTTGCAGGTAAATTTGGGGGGCAGTCACTGGGGAAAGTGCTGGGACCAGGTTCCCTCTGCTCAGCCCGAGTTAGGGCATTGCATGCGCCACTGAAAAGTATAATGAGCTGCCTGGAAATAGTGATCTGTTGGGGCTGGGGGAAGGTCCCCTCACAAACCTAGATAAATGTAGTCCAGGCAGTCCACAGGTAACAAAATCAGTTGCCTCCAACATGATGCAGGTTTGAAATTTTGTCCAGAAATCTGCCCAAGGGAGAAGGGGATATAGCAAAGATCGCAGTGGATTTCCATGTGTTTGTGTGCAGTCATAACAGGTGAAGCCACTGGTAAGCTAACATAGCATCCTGATGATCCAGTCATGAATTCTGACCCAATCCTGGGGGCTGATAGCTGCAAGCTTTTCCTGTAGCAAAAACTCCAGCTAGCTACTCACATTTTGGGGTAGCACGTATTTTCTAGGGCCACCTCGGTAGCTGACCAGCCCACTCCCCTCCTAAGTGTGCTGTTCAATCATTATACGTTTGAAGGTTCCCGTTCCATACACTGCTGCTTTCCCTCCAGCATCTTGGAATAAAATCTCCCTTTGCCATATCAGGCACCACAAGAACTGTTATATCATCCAAGATGTAGAAAGCCTGAAATAATATAGGAACCTTTCGTAGCAAGACCACTACTGCCCCGCCTAAAGCCAAGTGCTTCTGCGATTTTTCTTTTTTTGGGGGGCGGGGTGGAGGAGCTTTTCTGAACATACAATTATGTCTACACTTTTTACTGTGATTAACCTGGCTGTGTCCAAGGAACTTCTATGATCTAAAGCAGGGGTGGGCAAACTTTTTGGAAGGGCCACATCGAGGTTGCAAAACTGTGTGGAGGGCCAGGTAGGGAAGGCGGTGCCTCCCAAAACAGCCTGGCCCTGCCCCCTATCCAACCCCCTCCCACTTCCCACCTCCCTCAGAACCCCTGACTGATCCAACATCCCCCTGCTCCTTGTCTCTGACCGCCCCCTCCTGGGACTCCCATTCCAAACAGTCCCCCCCCCCCGGGGAACCCACCCCTTATCCAACCTCCCCTGCTCCCTGTCCCTAACTGCCTGCACCCCTATCCACATCCACACCCCCTGACAGGCCCCCTGGGACTCCCACGCCTATCCAAACCCCCTCCCCGCCCGTTCCCAGTCCCCTGACAGCACTCCCCAGATCTTCTGCTCCTTGTCTCCTGACTGGCCCCAGGACCCCCTGCCCCTTATCCAACCCCCAACACCCCAAAACTCGCTCTTTACCTGCTCAGAGCAGCAGGAGCTCACAGCTACACTGCTACGCTGCCTGGCAGGAGCGGTGGACCAGAGTGCTGGTGGCGTGACAAGGTGAGGCTACGGGGGAGGGAGGACAGCGGGGAGAGGCTGGGGCCTAGTGTCCCCAGCTGAGAGCTCAAGGGCTGGGCAGGACGGTCCTGTGGGCTGGATGTGGCCCGGAGACCATAGTTTGCCCACCTCTGGTCTAAAGCATCTCACTCACAATATATTAACATTCAGTTTGGAAAAGTAACATTTCATGTACTTCAAATTCCACAAGGATTTTTTCTGTGCTCCTATATTCAGCTATGAGAGACAATAACCTTGTGTGTCTTGTCCTATTCCAGCTCCCTTAACCTCTATAGGCGGCACCTGCAGAGCTCACCCACGCTGCAGCATAAGCCTGGGTCAATGGACCTTCATTTGCGGTACCAACAGGAAGCGTTTCAGTGACGAACCTGTGGCTGAAGAATCAAGTTCTGCAGAGGGCCAACAAGAAGGCCCAATACGAAGAAAACAGAGGGGCTTGCAACTAGAGGAAAGGCATGGTGAGAGGCAAAGGAAAGGCTCAGGCTGGCTGCACAGCATGAGGACAGAGTTGCAACACAGCAGCAAACCTTTGCTTCACAGTTCCTGGAACAGTAACAGCGGCTATAGGAAGAGGACAGAGCTCAGCAGAAAGGCCTGTTTGAGCATCTGCTTTGACTAACGGCCACAAAAGTACTGGCTCCCGCACCCACACCACAGCCTGAGTCCCCTACGCTGGGCTGGGTTGCCCTTGCAACTGGTCCCTAGGAGCAGCTGGGCATTGCAACTTTGCCCCCTGGAGACCTCCATAGTCACCCCCTCTTCTGTGGATGCCCCTGACCCCCTGCACCAAGTGGGCAGCAAATGCGGAAGGAAAAAGAAAGAAGAACATAGGGGCAGGGACATGCAACAGCATGGGGTTTCTATCTTGTACATGGTTCACTGTTTGCACCTGTTCATGGACTTTGGGTTTTTTTTAAGGTTTCGTTTTTGCTGGTATTTGGCGTGATCACGGCAGCTGGCCTGCTTGCCAATGGGGTAATAGTCTACTTTCCTAATACATGTTTATAAATAAAGCTGTTTATGTTATCAAGTAAGTTTACTGCTATCACTGAACCAAATCATACAATGCGTATTTCAAATAAGAAAGGTAAAACATATGATCAGGAAGAATTAGGATGGAAACACTATTGCTCAATACACGTGGTTACATCAATCACTCCCTTGCATCAATCCATGCTGTGAATCAACCCATCCTTTCCACTTCCCCATTTCATAAGCGGGCAGGTTACTCGTAAGTACATTGCATGGCAATCAACCCCCACCACCCAGCACTGAAACCCCCCCCCCCCCCCAATCAATCAGCTCCTTCCTCCCACATGCACATTCTTCAGATTGCTATTCTCCTTCTTCCATTGGCCCATGCAAGTCCATAATGTAGGTGCACAAAGCCTCCCTGGCTTCTGTAGCCCACGTGCATCCAGCTCGAGCAGTGTTAGATCCACTGTCTGGCTGAGGGTATCCATTCAGCAATCCCCCCGAATGGACCCAGGACAGTAATGGAAGTGGCTCACCTCTGGCTTCACAAAGATTGCAAAGAGCACAGCAAGCCATGGTGATGCAGACAGCATCGATGACACTGGAATCCAAACAGGTCTGTAAACATCTTGAACGGGATTTCAATGTGACAAACACACACTCAACAACCATTCTCCACCTGCGGAGAGCGTCATTCAAAACTGCTTTGCCAGGGCCTCTGATATCAGCGTAAGATTTCATAGGCCAAGGCATAAGGGAGTATGCAGGGTCCTCCAGAATAACGGTGGGGACAGTAATTCCATTTATGACCATGTCATTGGTGTGAATAGTATCTTTTATGCCTTCCACCTTGTGATAAATTGCACACCTGATTGCCTCAGAAACCATTTTAACCACAGTTGACTTTCCAACACCAAACTGGTTGGCAATAGACTTGTAGCCGTTTGGCATAGCCAGTTGCCAGACAGTTATAGTAACCTTCTTCTGGATGAGCAACTCATGTGGGTGTCTACACTTGAGGGTTAGGACAAGGTGCCCACAAAGCTTCAGAAATGTAGCTTTCTTATGAGATAGTTTTGGAGCCACTGCTGGTCACTCCAGCTCTGCAAGATGTGGTCCCACCAGTATAGGCTCTGGCAGGCTATTGACAGCCTCTTGACAGCAGGTGTTCCTTGGGTGAAGCATTGTGGCCTTGAAGTAGAATCAACTATTTCCTGTGTATACATAGGTAAGGAGCTGCATTCATCAGCATAAGGTAATTATCCATTCAGCGTTATTCATTCAGCAGTTCATAGACAGTTTACTATAAACTTAAAGAAAACTATAGACAATGACATTATTACACCCAAGTTTCATCTAAATGTTAATATTCCCTTTTGAGCTCTGACTCATTAGATATAGTAACAGATAGGAATTAGCTGTTTACATGGTTGACATCTAACGTTAACAAGGTACAAGTAAACATGCAATTAGTATTACCTCTAATTCTCCAACAATACAGGTTTGCATTTGAAAGCTCTAGTCTATCTAACATGGCTATGTTAGCTCTTTAAAAACAATAGCCCTAATTACCATTTATATACTTTTCTAATATGCCTTCAAAGGTTGAATTTAGATCATTTCGCTTTCTAGTTGCTTAACCCTTTCAGCCTTAATGTCACAGGTAGATGGATCACTTGATAATTACCTATTCTATTCATTTCCTCTGAAGCATCTGGCATTGGCCACTGCTGAAAGACAGGATACTGGGCTAGATGGACAATTGGTCTGACCCAGTATGGCTGTTCCTAAGTTCTTAAATTTAATGGATGAATACATTTTGATAGGCAAATAAAACATCACTGGATGGCACAGGGTAAGCAAGTAGCATTTGAGCAGGTGCTGATCCTCTTTTGCAATACTTTTGCAAAACTGAAATATATTTACTGATTTGAGTTGGCTAGCCTATTCATTAAGAGATTCTCTTGGTTAGTAACTGGCTTGTGAACTGATACTGATTTCCTTGGAATGTCTTTGTTGTTCATAAGTGTCCGCTGAATAACTTGGATGAATAATGGCCAGCCTATAGCTTGTTTACAAGCGGTTCACTTAAACTATCTCCAATTGCTGTTGTTTAGCAAGTCACCTGAATTGGTTGTACAGTTCCTGCACCCTAATTGGATGACTGAACTATTTGAAGCATGAATGAATGACAAATACTGAATAAGGAACAGTGAAAAATAATAATACATGAGTCTTACCTAGCGCTATGTGTCAGATCTCAAAGCTCTTTACCAAGGAGATCAGTATGGTCCCCATTTTACAGACAGAGAAACTGAGGACCAGGGAGGTGAAATTACTTGTCCAAGGCTACACAGGCTAGTGGCAAAATTGGGATCACAAACCAGGTCTTCATAACTACAGTTAAGTGCTCTGATGACACAGATGACTCTTTCTACATAGATGACTCTTTCTAGAACAAATTTTCAGATTAGTAATTTGTTCAAAAATATGGGAGGCTGTCTGGATTGAGAAATATTGCCGTAAAGGATGGCTAGTTGTCAAAACACTAATGAATTATGGATCCCATGAATAAGAACAAACCTAATATGGCACTTTTATTTCTGAAAATATCCTCCACTCATTTCTGGGGTTGGTCCCTTCCCCTAGCACCAATGGAGACAGCGTGGAGCTTCACTTTAAAGCTCAGAGGTTTGCCTCCAATGCCGAGTATTTTGGTCTAAGACTTCCCTAGCTGATGCGGATGGGGGGACACAACTTAGAGGGTAGCAAAGCCCCGCTCAACCCGCTAACAGTGCCCCCTCCCCCTGGGGAGGGGGGACTGTCTGCCCGCATCCCTTCGCCAGCTCTGTCGACAGAGAGGCGGCGAGGGTGGATTTGCAGGTGCGTGACTCATCCAGATCACGAGCTCTCCCACAACAGCCGCAGCCTCTCGGCTGCATGGGGGGCGGGGAGGCCGCAGCCCAGGGTTGGGAAATGAAAGGTGATTGCGGACACACGAGCCTGTGCTCACTAGTCACGCTGCGCTCAGAACAAATGACACCATCGCCCGTCTGCGGGTAGATCCCGCGTCCATGGGCCCCCCCTGTGATTTATAACCCCCGTCCTCGGGGCGAGCCTCTGCCCTTGCTCAGCCCTTTGTTAGACTGTTCATCAATATGGGAAACACCGACACAGACAATCGCGTCCCAAACACACAGAAACGGGCCTGGGAAACTCTCCCACTGTGGGGAAGGAATAAAAACCTGCGTAGACAGAGCAGAACAGTTTCGATTCTTCATCCAAATATTTCCCATGTGACGATCTGCGCCCGCCTCCTCCCCCACGTTCCCTTCCCAAATGTCCCTGTTAATGGCTGACAAGAGGCTGGCAAGAAAAACGTATTTCTGTTTTTATTGTTATCTTGTTTCGCAGCACATGATCCTCCCCTTATATACGGACTGGTTCAGCCCTCACGCCCGATTGTAGCAGTAGCGTGTGGATCAAACCAGAGGACACAGAGCAGGGGGGGACTAAGTCTTAAAATATACTTGAAAGAGTTTGAAAGGCCCTAGCTTCAGTGATGCAATGACGGGTGATAACTACGTATTTCCAGGTATACCTTCGTGTATTTCATTAACAGCCGTGTGCAAATACGATTTAATTAACGTGCAGTCTCTCCTCCCTATTCTACAGGTCAGATGGTGCTGCCTAGAATGATGGAAGCTTCTCCCTGTGACATCACAATGCCCAATTTGCAACAGCGTTGTTTGTATTCCATGATCAGCTGTGTCTCTGCAGCCTGGGAAACTGGCTCGAGGAGAATTCAGAGCATCAACGAAGAACCTCAGCTCGCTTCAGAATTTGCTGTGAATCTCTGATATCCTGGGCTTTGGAAGACAACTTAAATACATATAAATATATTTTATAATAAGAAACAACAGCATCAAAAGGTGAAACTTGAGACACCAAAAAACAAAACAAAACAAAAAAACCCCAACAACATGAAGTTCCAGTACAAAGAAGATCATCCTTTTGAATACAGAAAAAAAGAAGGGGAGAAAATCAGAAAGAAATATCCAGACAGGGTTCCTGTGAGTGGAATGTCTAATTATGTCTTCATATAATGTACTGATTGCTGCCCTCTGGGCTTGCCTTGCAGTGCTGATTATATTTTGCAAACAACTTGTGTGGCCTTGATTTTATCAAATGTTCTGTGCTTTATTTTTTTTAAAGGGGGAGGGGCGGGGAAGAGGATTTGGGGTTGTTGTTATTAGTATATTTTAAAGTCCCAATGTGCTTAAAATTTGCTGTCTATTTCCTGATCTATGTCTATTTATTATATTGTTATATACCAAGAACAATACCATTTGATATGTAAATAGGTGACGGGTGTATCTCTCTGTCCCCTTCCCTCCATGATCTGCAGTGATTTAGCAGGGAAAAGCAGCTGCTAATCTTTTTTTGTGACAGTTTGTGTGCATGTTGTTGCCGCATGGGGAGGGAAGTTAACCATTTTCTTTGCAAAAAATGGTGGAAAACAGTATGTGAGTTAATCGTATAACCTTCATGGAGAACTGGAGGGCCTGTATGATGTCATCAGAGATCTTCCTTTCATTTTATTTGTTGTTTTATTTTCTTTTGGCCTGTCTCTTCAATACAACTTTGCTCTGTTGTTCTCCTTGCGTACAAGAGAAGACTGATAGAGTGGTTGCTATCGTTTGACCTCTCATTTAATCTCTTTGTGGAAAAAAACACATCACATAGAAAACAAGGTCATGTTTTTCCAGCCCAGCTGTGCTTCCTCGTCCTGAAGTCCCTTTGAATGCTTGTGGAAAACTTCTGTCTTTATGATAATAATTAAGAAAAGGGAATGGTGGACTAAACTCATTACATTTCTGCAGCCCCTTTTATTAAATATTTTCAAAATTTTCTTTCTTTCCATCCCCTTTGGGGATGTCTCTCCCAGATCCACCCTTCAGGGGCTACCTTCCAAAATAGTCTAGAATCACCTGTGGACACAAGGGGAAAGAAAAACCTTGCCACACATTTTTGCTGCAGTTCAGCACCATTTTATTCCTTAGGAGAGGCCCCTTGTGATTGGACCTGCAAGAGTTTTTGCAAGTCATAGCTGAGGTAGTGTAGGGGTAAAGGTGTATGTGGACCACAGGACTGGAGTAGTAGGTGGGGTTGTTGCTAGTCAGAAATGAGGTGCAGAGCCTTAGGCCTGGGATAATAGAGGGTGCCACAGGTCAAGAGTGAAGTCGGGATCTGTCATGGAGTCTGAGGACTAGTTTAGCAGGTTGTGCTGTTAGTAATGGTGGATAAGTACTGCAAGAGCTATATGGGGGCCAGAACAAGAATAGCAAGGGGTGAGACAGGTCAGGATTGAGATGCATTGGTTGATCTGTGGCGGGAGGCTGGGACTAAAATAGCAAGGTATGCTGCAGGTTAGGGTGAACTGAAGGAGAAACTCAGAGATCCTGTGCAGAGATCCAGGACTGGAACAGCAGGAAGAAGTCCATCTGGCCACAGTGGAAAATGCGTTCCTCAGAATCATTTACAGAGCTGTGTAGGGGATAACTGAAGGCACTGGGCAAGCTTCTTTGAATCATTTCTGTGTCTGTCTTTCCTGACAGCTAGATCCCTGAGGATGGTGTCCCTTCAGCTGCTTACTCTGCAGTGCACTCAGTACATCTAAGCATTTTAGCTGAGGCAAGCGTATTGGCGCCCTCCCATGCTACAGCAAACACAATTCAGTGACAATCAGGAGATAATCTGCAGTTGCCCTTTGGTTTTTCCTTTACCAAATCTCTCCATCTTTCCGCAGACAGATTGTCAAACCTTTGGAATCAGAATCACAGCTGAGGGTGAGGGGTGGAGATAAAGGTCTAGGAACAGTTTGGATGGAGTACAACTGTTGTGTGAAGGTTTCAGGTACCTGAGAATGGACACCTGGTAAATTTAGTATCCAGACAAATGGCTTCAATAACTATTAAATCAACTAAACATCCCCATCCTATTCCTATCTCCTTGTAAATTGTAGTCTCTGTTAAACTATATTGGTTCTCAACACTTTCTAGGATTTTGTAATCCCAGTACCATCCTTTGTTCCTCCAAGCCTCACATCATGCTTTTACATCATTACACATCACTAAAAATCATGCTGGGATTCACTCTCTTATATCAAGAAGGTGATCTTGTGAAAACAGCAGCGAGGTCTTCTTTGTCAGCACCTTGGGAAATTGGAGGGAAGAAGGAAAAGGGCAACCCCAACCCCACATTTGCCCCTTTAGTCTTCCCTCCTCCACTCTCCCCCGCCACCCCAGACACACAATGCACAGTTACATCCAGCAACACCATAAGGTGGCCAAGTGATTAAGGCGATGGACTGCTAAGCCACCTTTCTTCACATACTGAATACACAACACAAGATCCTCAAACTATCCCCCATTCACAACTTCCTCCCCACATCAACACATTTTCAACATCCTTTGTAAACACACTCCTCGAAAGCTGTCCCAAACCCACAAACACATCCCACTCACCACACACAGGCAGGAATGGCACCAGCATTTATGCCACCCTACATGGCAAAGGGAGGGAAAAAAAAAACGTCGCGGAGAAACTGCTATCGACAGTGGAAGCAGCGTTGAGCTGCTGCCGAATTGCTGCCAAGGCTGCCAATTTGTTGCCCCGCAACTCCTGCCGCCCTAGGGAACCACCTTGGTCGCCTAATGGCTCGCGCTGGCCCTGTACGCATGTACAGTATCTTGGGGAAGTCAAGTCTCCAAACTTACAGAGATGCCAGGACCCACATTTTGAAAACAGCCTGTGATTTCATGTTCTAACATTACGTGTGTGTCAGGCTGGATTTCGTTCAGAGCTGCTGGGGATCTGCAACTCCCACTGACATCCGTTGGAGCTGTGAGAGCTTAGCAACTCAGCAAATCAGGCTGCAGGTGTTTAACATCGGATACTCAAAAATAGACGCCATTTTTGAAAATTTAGGCCCAGGTTTTTCTTGCCCTGACTTGCTATGTATGGGAAAACAGAGAAAATTCTGCCTCTCATTCTAAGAAAATGAGTCCAGATGGTGTTGGGTGAAGGATAGGCCACTTAGCTTCAAGATGTGACCAATCTCTACTAGTTATGCTCAAATTAAAAAATGAAATCACTTGCCTCCATGTTTCTCCAGAGAAATCAGATAGTGCCAGGGAAATTTCTGTCCAACTTTTGAATGGCTTCCCGGGCTCAGCAAAAAATTTCAAATGGAATGTTCTGTTTTCATGGAAGCTGCTCAAACCACATCTCTCTCTCCTATTTGAGTACTTGTTGATTTGAGGTTAAATATTTGTCCAGTTGTACCTGTAAGTATTGCTTCCATAGTTCTGGACCTCTTTGTCTGTTTGACTTTTTCTACTTCTCTTTTATATTCTTTTATGCAACGTAGAGAGGTAATTAGCCTGTGGAACTCATTGCCACAAATATTATGATGACCAGGAGCTTAGTAGAATTTAAAAAGTGGTTTAGGCATTTATGTGGATAATAATTGTAACATCCACAGTTACATTAGGTCAGATAAAATTATTATAAGAAATATCTATCTATCTATCTATTTGATTATATATGTGTATGTGTATATATATGCTAACCACTTAGCAATTGAGGTTAGGAAGAAATTTCCTGTGTGGCTGGCTGCTCTCTCATTGCATTTCTTGTGCTTTTCTCTTAAGCATTTGATAATGGTTACTGTTGGAGGAAGGTATGGAACTGCTTGGACCATTAGTCTGATCTGATTTTGCAGTTCCTGGGATCCAACCTTGCAACTGTTCTACCTTTCTCTACTTTACTTTTTGATACATACTATTCCAGTCCTGAGGTCCCCACACAGTTCTGCCTCTGCCCCCCAATCCTATCCTGTAGCCCCCGGCTTTTTGAGTGTTCGTCCCGCAACAGAGCTTGAGAGAATTTCCAGGGGCCTGTAAGAACCACCTCTCTTCAGGGACCACTTATTTTTCCACTAATACTTTCTGGTCCACTCTCTTTGGTGATTTTCATGTCCTGTTTCTCCCTTTCCAGGTTATTGTGGAGAAGGCACCCAAAGCAAGAGTACCTGACCTGGACAAGAGGAAGTACCTTGTGCCTTCTGACCTCACAGGTAACAAACCCATCCCCCTTTCTTCCTGCATTCCAGTGAGGAAATACCCAGGAATTATTTGCACTGATATCATCATGATGAGCATGTGCTTTGCTGGGAGAATGAGAGACCCAAATAGGCAGTGTGTTTAGGGAACTGGGAGTAAGGGCTCCTGGATTCTAGTCTCAATTCTGCTGTGGACTTGCCATATGACCTTGGACAAGCCACTTAACCTCTCTGTAACTTAATTTCCCGTCTGTACTTACTGCACAAATCTATTTCACAAGGGGTACTGTGGATCTTAATTAGCATTTGTGAAGTACTTTGAGCTCTTCTGATGAATGTCTGTTACACTGTATTCTAATGACCTAGGTACTGTGTGTGTGTGACCAGTGCCTTTTTATTGTAATGAGAATGGTTTAGGTGTGTATCACAGCCGTCAATCCAGCTAATATCCAGTGGCCATTCTCCTTTAGCTCAAGTGGTTAGGGCCTATGTCTCTGGAGCAGGAGGATGTGAATTCGCTAAATACTGTGACCATGAAATTCTGAATAGCCATGGTATGTAGTGCAGTGACAGTCATGAAGTTCCACTTCCAAACGGTCATGGGTTTGTCACTGTATGATTAAGCCTGTTTCTATATGGGGACACAAACAAAGGAAACATTTATAAATTAATGAAAGGAAATACATTTTTCCTGTAGTATATAATTAACTGTAGAATTCATTTCCCCGGAATAGGATTCAGGCAAATACGTAGCGAGGATACAGTGTGTTTTATGAATGAGAATAGCATCTGCAGTGCCAATCGTTAAAGTAAAATTTACAAGGGCCTTCAAGCTTCAGGATTTAAAGCGTCAGCTAATCAGAAACCCTCGTGTCCCTCCCTTCACTAAAGCACTGCATGCTAGAATGAAGTGAAGACGCTGTCAGAGACCGGGTATGGGACTAGAGTGTTTAGTGGTCTGAATCAATATGGTAGAAAATGAGATACAGGTATAGTTAGGACGTTGGCCAGCTCTGGCAGGCAGGTGATGGGACACTGGACTGGGTGGTAAGTGCTAACCCTTAAGTTCCTGTTTTCTTTCCTGCGTTGCCCATTTTTTCCTAATCTTTATATAACACTTGTGATCTCTTCTTACAGTGAAACTGAGAGTGACTTGAGCCCAAAATCAAATCCCAGGTCCTAGTGCATTTGTATTTTGGTGAAGAGGGTCAGAGTTCCAGCCTGGATCCAAATTTCATTTCAGACCTTTGTGTGTTTAAACCAAAATCCCAAACTCAAATGACCATGAACTTTGGGAAAGTTCAGATGTGGGTCTGAACTTTGCACTGGAGGGCCAATCTCTAGAATGAACTTGTCATTCTTGTTAATACCATATCATTGTTTAGGGTTTTTTTCCTTGCAAAGGTGTTGAGCAGACTGTGGACCAGGGGTGTGTGTTGGGGGGTGGATTTCAAGGCAAAAAAATGTTGGGAGCCTCAGAAGTGCAAATGGCTCATAAATTGATGTTTCTCTTCTGTAGATATACTGCAGGTCTTCACACAATCCCACCACAATTTTGTGTGATCGTCTCATCTTAAGAGATGTCTGGGACTGGAATATCAAGGGGGCTTGTGGTACAGGACTGAGAGGTGCAGGACTTGAATAGCAAAGGGCTGCAGGTCAGCACTGAGGGTAGCTGATAGAGCTGGGGTTTAGGGCCAGAAGAGCAGAAGATATACAAGTCAATGTCCGGTTGCATTTGCAGAACTTTGTGTGTATCAGGTGTTCTCTTGACTTTCACTCTCTGATCCCTGTTTCAATCACATTCCATCCTCCACTGTTTCCCTTCCCTTCCTGTTCCTCTTCAGTTGGCCAGTTCTACTTCTTAATCCGAAAGCGGATCCATTTGAGGCCGGAGGATGCCCTATTCTTCTTTGTCAATAACACCATCCCTCCCACCAGTGCCACCATGGGTCAGCTGTATGAGGTAAGACCAGCTCATCTCCTTGTTATATTGCTGTAGCAGCTTGAACAACTCATACCCTAGAATAATGTTACATATGGGAACTCCTCACTCAGCAGAGCTGAGCACTGCACGACTGATGATTCTTACTGGACATTAGCTCCCCTTTGAATGGAACTCTCCACTCTTGCTTGAATTCTATCAGCCCTCTTTGGAATGTTACATTTCATGGTTAAACCAAGGAACATGGGGAATTTGGCAGCGGAAACAGGAATTTTAATAATGAATTTAGTGCTTGCTTAATTTATTTTCCTTTGGTAATGTAAGGGTATTAGATTAGGAGTCAGAGATTCCTGACAGGTCCACCTTTCTGTGTTATAATGCAGTCTCCATCCCATTCCTTCCAAGATGGATCCTGGGAGGAAATGTTGGTCTAGTGATTAGAGCACAGGACCAGGAGTCAGGCCACCCCTGTTTTATTCAGTGATGTGCTGATAACATTTTAATAAGACTACCACACATACATTTGTCTCTTGCCTATGCCAAGCCCCATTTCCCAGTGGGTGTGTTTGTTCATAGCTCAGATGAGTGACTGGAGAACCTATTCATTTTTTTTCCTGTTTAAACAAAGACATTTTCTCTTAGCCAGAAGAGGCACCACACCAGTGGGCAAACAAACATAATAAGTGCATACGCTGAAAAATATACTTGAGCATGATAGCACAGTGCACAGATCAGCATGCCTAATCTGAAATCTGTATATGAAGACCTCATAGGAGTTTGAGGATCATCTTCCTGTGATCAGTTTTTGAGAACACTTTAATATTGGTGCCATCTGATCCATTATAGAGGCAAATAATTTGTCCTTTGGAAAAGCTTTTATGAGCTCAAGGAACATTATCTCTGGCTGGGCTGCTTTACAGCTCTCTGAGATGGGGTGACTCCATCAAAAGTGGGAGAATCTCCTCAATGTTCCCGTCACTGTAATAATGGCATTTTTAAAAAAGGGCTCCCTCAGACTGTCTTGAGTACAATCATTATCCATCAGTAACCCTGGATGGAATTTTTTGTAATGAAGATGATAGAAGATAAAGACACCAAGGCTCATTTTCAATCTAGACACCTAAGAAGAAGGTAGGTCTAGTGGTTACAGCTGAGCATTGAGGCTGGAGAGATCTGGGGTTTGTCCCTGGCTTAGCTGCAGGCTTTGTGTGTGAATTTAGGCAGATTCCTTAATCTTGCTGTGCATCAGCTTTCCTAGCTGTAAAATGGGTAGATGCACTCTCAAGCTTTCTTTTAGCCCTGCATTTCTGTGATTCTAAATCCAGCCCCTTGTGCTGAGGAAGGGCAAAGAATCATAGAATATCAGGGTTGGAGGGGACCTCAGGAGATCATCTAGTCCAACCCGCTGCTCAAAGCAGGACCAATCCCCAATTAAATCATCCAACAGCATTTTTTCCCCATATCCCTAAATGACCCCCTCAAGAATTATACTCACAACTCTAGGTTTAGCAGGCCAATGCTCAAATCACTGAGCTATCCCTTCCTGAAAGGTGTTTATCCAACCTGTTCTTAAAACCCTCCAACGATGGAGATTCCACAATGTCCCTTGGAAGCCTATTCCAGAGCTTAACTACCCTGATAGTTAGAAAGTTTTCCTAATATCTAACCAAAATCTCCCTTGCTGCGGACTTAGCCCGTTACTTCTTGTCCTACTGTCAGAGGACATGGAGAACAATTCCTTATGCACCTTGTGTTCTGAATAGTGGTGACTTTCAATGTTTGTAAATTGCTGGGGTACTATGTAGTTAACACCTCTCCGCTTTCTTTTCATGACCTAAGGGCCTGTTGCTGACTGCTGGTTTTCGACTTGCAACTCTCATTGGCTTGTCTCCCCTCCCTCCCTAGCAGTTCTCAGGATCAGGACCCTGAAACCTAGGGCCAGGCAGCTAACAGAGGCTACATCTACACTGCAATAAAAAAAATGAGCGAGTCTTGGAGTATGTGTCAACCGACTCGGGCCTATGGGTCTCAGGCTGTGGGGCTATAAAATTGCAGTGTAGACATTTGGGTTCAGGCTGGAGCCTGGGATCCAAAGCGTGGTGACAGGGTGTGAGTCTCAGAGCCTGGGTTCCAGCCAGAGCAAGAATGCTTAAACTGCTATATTTAGCCTCAGAGCACATGCCTTGAAACCATGAGTCAGTTGGCCCGGATCCTGAGGCTCACTGCTGTGGGATTTGTTTTGTTTTGTTTTCCAGTGTAGACCTAGTGCCACATTCCTCCAACTCCCTTCCCGCAACCTCTCAATGGCATGCAAATAGAAGGATCCCTTTCTATTATTTTACAAGCATTTGGGGCAAACCCATTTCTCTGCGTGGACCAAAAATGTCCACAAAGAAATCTTGCGGTTCTGTACTCAGCCACGTCCAGGGTGCTCTCTGGAGGAAGGAAATAAGGCCCTGGGGGATAGAGGAAGACCGTGACAGAGAAATGCTCTTTCCTTTTGCTGTTACAATGGACGCTGGTTGGGAATGTTCTCAGATGGTGAGTGTGTCTCACCCTCTCTTCCTTTCTCCTATCCCGTTCCCAGGATAACCACGAGGAGGACTATTTTCTCTATGTGGCCTACAGTGATGAGAGCGTCTATGGCAAGTGAGCGCCGGTCTCCGGGCGCACAGGCGTCATGGACTGACAGGAATGGTGGGGGGAGGGGGGAGTCCACGTCGGAGAGGAGGAAGATGGAGAAGGATAACTGGAAAAGAACCACATACACAATGCCATCATTTTCACACATTTGATTATTATTATTATTATTTCTTCTATTGTTACTTTTACAGTGGGGTGGGGGGAGGAGGGAGGAGACGTGGCTTGATGGAGTGATTTGACCAGCTGACAGAAGGTTCTGAGCTGTGTGACTGGAAGGTTCCCCTTGTAGCATTCTGCTCCCTGCCATGTGTGGGAATTCTGTCAGCTAATAATAGGGCCTTGGTAAGCAAGTCAGACTTGCACACCTTCCAGGTAGCAGTAGAGGAGGGAGGGAAGGATTGTGGGGTGACAGTCATGTGTATGCACATTCTCCAGATGTGGGACTGAGTATACTGTCCTGTCCCTCTCACACTTATCTTCACCATCTAGTATGGGCATTCAAGTGTGCCATGTGCTTTGGTGCCCTGTGTGCCCATATGAAGTCCCTAGGCTGGGTATCCTCATTCTAGTTGGTGCCCACAAATAGTTCCCCTACTTCTCTGTTAACCTTTCCTTCACCAAGGGTTGGGAATTACCCAGGCTGAGATGAGGAAGGTGAGATTTTTTTTTTTTTATTATTATTATTTTTTTTTTTTAAACTGCATTCAGGTACTGGACCAAACATGTTGAGACCAACTCCTTCTGCCCCGTCTACTGCAGTCCAGCCTGGTACATAAACCCTTTGGATTTAGTCTTCCCCTCCATGTCTTATTTATAGATCTTGAATCCCCTTTAAGAGCAGAGTATTTCATGGCCCTGCACAGATTCTGACCTGGGTTTCTGTTGTGGGGTAATACTACCACACTGGCCGAAAAGTGGTATTTAGTAGGGGGGATGTGTTGTCTAAACATCATTAGGACAGATATTTTTAGATATGTGTATTTCTTTTTCTGAGCCACTGTTGTCCTTTCAAAAGTACCGAAAGATCCCATCCCATGCAGCGCTTAAGCTGTGAGGCCAAAGCAGTGTCTTTGAGTTGCACAAACAGTGGATGTTCCTAAAACTGCCATCAGTCAAATCAGGGGGTAGGGAGGGAGTTGAATTTTGGGGAAGCTTTATGTTGGAATTTGAGCAATAATAAAATAATCTAATTACTGTAAACATTCCTCCATTGATGGGGGTTGAAGGGGGAGACTTAAAGGTGGGGAGAAGACAAGATGGAGGAGAAGAAATAGAAGAGCATGTTGTGGATCAGGATTGAGGGACACTGGCAGAGCGTGTGGGAAGGCCAGGACTGTAAAATCAGGGCAGGCTGCAGGACAGGACGGAGGGGCATTGGTGTGAGGACTGAGATGCATTGCTTTAGAAAGGGGAACAAGAGGAGAAACTTAGATAAGCACTCCCTATTTAAATCCTGAATTCAGGTGTGCTCTTCTGTCAAATACCTCATGGGATAGTTCTCCTGGGATGATCTCACACACACAATACCATTCTAGATCACTTGGGTGTTGCCTAGGATGTCATGACAGAATTCTCCCTCAGCCCTCTTCCCTCCACTCCTCTCTGCTTATTGGGGTATTTCCTCATCCTGTGGGTGGAAATGCATGTTGGCCTTTCATTTCACAAGCTCTGAAAGCTAGACAGTCCCTTTGGGTGAAGGCATGCTGGGGGCAGTGGCAGCCATTGCACTTTTCTCCCCCGGACTTGTGCTTGCTCTCACACTTAACTCTACACGTGTGTTCTCTCTCCCGCATGCTCTCGCTCGTGCATGTCCAGGGGGAGACAGCTGCAACCTGGGGTGTTTGATTTTGTGTCCAGACCTCCCCTCCAGCACCGTGATGTTTGTGGGAATAATTCTGGCCATTTGTTACATGTGGGGTTTTAAGTTTGGGTTAGTTTATGTTATTTTAACTGGATTGTGGCATTTACCTCTGTTTTCGCTTTAGTCCAATATTGTAAAAGGCAATGATGATGATTTTTTTTTTCCGTGTCGGTTATTCTAACCAGCTGCAGGTTCTTGTAAAATAAAGTTCATATTGTATGGGCTAAATCAACCAATCAATAAAAACACATTTGAAAGTCAGAAGCTCTGGGCTGGCTACTAAATGCAGTTGGCTGCAATACTTTTGTTTGACACTGAAAATGGCACTGCCTCCCATGGGACAGGATATATCAGAGTGGCTCATTACTTCCCTTTCATAACACACCTGAGTGCCCTTCATGTATTGAGAGAGTGAGGGTATCCCATCCCCTCTGGATGATACATAGATCCTTGTATTTATATCTGTCTCCCCACTTATCTGTTCACATAACTATGACTCATTAAGGGACCTAAGCGGTGTGTGAGGACTTAGCCCAGCACATACCACTGTACAATCTCCTACTACTTGACGTGTAGTAAGCAAATCAAGCAGCACTGAGCAGGGGAGCTCTTGGCAAATACACCAGGGACTGGGATTTGTGGTAGGCTGAGTCGGAGGCTTTAGCCTTCCCAAAGAATGGTAGAGACAGGGTGGCTAGGGCCCACTCTTCGCCTTACCATGCAAATATGGACCTGCAGTGGGGGTAGGCCAGGGCCTTTCTTCCCTGCTTGCCAAGTGTATGGAGTAGTGGTGAGCCAGAAAGGAAGGAGGCCAGATGGAAGGTTGTAAGACAATGGGATTGTGGAGCTCCTTGTTCATTATCGCTCAGTAACTGGATCAAACATGCTTAGTGGAGGGTGGAGAAGTACTGGAATGGGTTACCTAGGAAAGTGGTGGAATCTCCTTCCTTAGAGGTTTTTCAAGGCCTGGCTTGACAAAGTCCTGGCTGGGATGATTTAGTTGGGGATTGGTTCTGCTTTGAGCAGGGGGTTGGACTAGATGACCTCCTGAGGTCCCTTCCAAACCTGGTATTCTACGATTCCATTAATTCTCAAGTAAAAAGGTTACGTTTTATCTGCTGGCCCTGCATACGCAGCCTGGGATTTGAGAATGAAACTGGACTGTTTCTATTTTGAAGACTCTCCCAGCTAAACTAGGGTCTTGGTGACACCTGTGCATCCCCATAATCAGTAGTGGGTTTGCACAAATATAACTGATAGGAACTTAGTAAAAATTGTGTTGGTGATGCACAGGAAGGAATAGGCTCTTGGGCCCAGATACTTAGGGGTATTTAGGTGCCTAACTCCCATGATTTCAATAAGAATCAGGCACCTAAATACATTTGAGGATCAGGGCTGTGCTGCTGAGCTGTGCTCAATCTACAAGGTCAATGGGAATAGAAAACTTCTAAGGTCTGCAGCTGTGACTGATACACACAGGCAGCTGGGCTGCTGTGCAAGAAGGGGCCAAATTTATGTAGTTTTCAGACTGGAAATACAGACCAACATTAAGCTTTAACTTTTTGTCCTGATGTCTTTTGAGACTGGAAATAAGTCTCCTTCCTCCATAATGTAAACAAAGGACCCATCTATAATGTAATGATTGCTATGTTAGTGTCCCCTGGCATGATTAAAACACAGTTCCATCTTGTGGTATAAAGAATTTGATCACAACTCTGGACAGAGAAAAGCTGCAGTAGGTTCAGGGATAGTTAAAGTAGGGTGAGGTGCTGCTGACTGTTAGCTAGACTCATTTTCTCAACAATGCAGTTCTGAACTGGGTGGTAACTGGGTTCACTGGCAAAGCTGTTGTTTTGGACCCACATTTTGTCTATAAGCACACTTGTATTTTTCTAACCAGTCTGCAATGCTCTCCTCTGACATGGTTAAACCAGAAAAAGGGGAGGGTTGTTGTGGTCCACACAGCATCTTTTTCACAATGTAACCATGTGCTGGTGATGTTTGTGTGTCTGTCCCTATCCCACTCTCTCTTCCATAGTGCGGTCTTGTCAAGGCCATAGCATAGATTTATTCAAACAGAAAGACAGAAAGAAAAATGCAAAAATATTATGATGGCCAGGAGCTTAGTAGGATTTAAAAAGTGGTTTAGACGTATGACATATGACACCTTTGAGAAACCTGATTTCCTTCATAAATATGTAAAGTCTCATCCTGTGCATGGATACTGGATGTACTAACTTTGGGAACACGTGTCTACCATGTCATGCCAATAGCTTTACTGAAATTGGCTTGGAGAGAGAAAGACCCGAAGGAAGCTGAGGACCCTTCTGGTTAAGAGAGGTTGGATAATTAACAAGCTGCCTTGGCTCATCTATCTGCACCTGGGACCCTTTTATCCTGGGGTCAATGCTTCATTTCAAACAGACAAAGAGGTGGGCTAGCGGGGAAAGGCCAACACAGAGCCAAGGGAAATTAAAATTGTGTCAGGGCTGATGGCTGCTACCTCCCCACCTGGTCCCACTGTGAATGGAATCCTGTCAACACAGCAGCTTCTCAACTCTGTTAAGGAAACTGACAGCATTTTAGTTTAAATACAATTTTTTTAAAAAAGACAATTACACATTTTGTGTACTGAAAAAAATAAAAGGTTCTGATTCCTGAAAGGGTGCAGCAGGTGTAAATCTCCCATACATTCAGGTTGTGGTGGGATTGTAATAGTCCTTCCTCCCTGGATAAATCACAAAATAGGATGGGTCTTCACTCTTATGGGGAGACACCTACAGGATTGACACAGGTAAAGCACGAGTGAGTGTGAGGGATTATGGGATTGCAGCATCTTTCCTTGTGTTGCCAACTCTTGTGATTTTTATCCCAAGTTTCATGATATTGGATGTGTTCCTTAAAGCCTATGGAGTCCTGTTATTTCATAAGAGCTGCAGATTTCACTGGAAAAGGTAAGTTTCTAGCCTTCATGACTTCAAAGAAAAGCTTCAAAATATGAAGCAACTGCACCTTATAAAGGCTCTCAAACCAGAAGGCAAATATTTATTATTTTTTTAATCTCATGTTTATTGACAATCTTATGATTTCTTGCCTGCCTGACTCATGACTTCTTCACTCTTTGAGGTTAGGAACACTGCTTGTCCCAGGAGTTTCAAAGCACATCTGGCTTTTGGAAACACTCAAGCATACTCAAGGGAATAAATTCATTTAAGTTTTGCAGGACTGGCATTTTCTAGGTGAATGACTCCCAGGGGAATGGACAGGGCAGGTGCAACCTCTAGGCGAACTAGGTGTCCGCCTAGGGTACCAAGTGGTTGGGGGCGCCAAAAAGCGCGCTTAGGGGAAGCGATGGAGCGGAGGTGAGCTGGGGCAGGGAGGCATGGAAAGGGCTCCCTGCAGCAAGTAACGGGGGAGGAGGCTGCACAGGGGAACCGCTCCCTGCCTCAGCTCACCTCTGCTCAGCCTCCTTCCTTGAGCACACCGCCCCCTCTGCTCTTCCTCCCCTCCCAGGCTTGTTGGGCCAAACAGCTGATTGGTGCTGCAAGCCTGGGAGGCAGGAGAAGTGGAGCGGTGCCAGCGTGCTTGGTGGAGGAGGCGGAGGGGAAGTGAACTGGGGCAGGGAGCTGCCGCAAGGCTCCCTGGGCGGAGTAGGAGGTGGGGTGCTGCCGCAGAGTTCCCCAGGCAGAAGTAGGGGGAGGGGAGAGGTGAAGACCTGCCACAGGGCTCTGGGTTGCGGGGTGGGACACAAGGTGGAAGTTTCGCCTTGCACCGGCCCTGGGAATGGAGGCTCGGTTATCTCCCCACCATTGCACCTGGCCTGCCCTGTACCGGTAAGTGTCCCCCGCCCCTCTCCCTCCCACTGGGGTAGCAGTGGCAGCCGGGAGCTCTAGCAGCAGTTTAAAGGGCCCTGGACGGTGGTGGTGGCTGAGCCTTGGGCCCTTTAAATAGCTGCCAGAACCCTGCCACCACTTCCCCAGGGCTCCTGCAGCTGGGCTCCGGGGACGGGGCTTTGGCTGCTGCTACCACCCTGGCCCTTTAAATAGCTGCTGGAGCCCTGGGTTAGCTGCAGCGAGGCAGTGGTCTCCAAACTGGTGTGCACGAGACCACCCACGGGGGACCACGGTGGCCCTGACCCAAGGAGCCTGGCGCCGTGGCCGACTGGCCCCAGGACCTGGGCAGTGCAACGGGACCTGGGAACCGGGCGGTGCGGCAGGAGCCGGGTGGCATGGCGGGAGCTGGGCGGCGGGACCCAGGAGCCGGATGGGAGCCGTAGCTGAAGTCACAGTAGCTTAGGTTGACTTACCTGGCCATCCCCACAGCACTGAGTCAACTGAGTCAACTGCTCCCCTGTCGACCCCGCTTCCTCCTCTTGTCGAGATGGAGTTCCGGAGTCGATGGGGAGTGTGTTCGGGGATCGATTTATTGCGTCTAGATGAGACATGATAAATCGATCCCCGATACATCGAACACTACCTGCCAATCCAGCGGGTAATATATACATACCCTAAGGTAGTAAAGATGGATGTCTGTGACCTGACAGAGGCGTAACTTCTGTAACATGTGACTGGGGCAAGGGCATGCACATCAGTTTCTCACTAGCATGGCTGTGTTTCCCACCTTTAGTACACAATAGATCTTGCCTCATCCCCAGTCTCCCCACTGTCATCACAGCACATAATCTTCCCATGCAGCCTGTCTCCCGGCTGCCAGGGCATCCACCAAATCTTTGTGCATTCCCCCTTGCAGTCCTTTTCCCTGCTGCCGGAAGCCTTCCTTGATTGATCCCCTCAGACATACCCTCCATTTCCTGCTGCCAGTTGGGCTAGGAAGGTGTATACGCTGAGGGGACCACAAAGGGAACTGTCAGGCAGGTGAGAGGCATTGTGAGTGGTTGGACTGGAGAATTTTCCATGGCAGTTTGGAGGAGAATCAGAAAGTGTCATCTCCCCCCGGCTATGCAAGCTGTCAACCCACTTCCCTTCTCTAACCCATTTTAGAAGGGCAGCATGGAAAGGAAATTTACTCTCTGAACCTTCTCTCGGCTTATTTCTCTAGCTGGTGTTTGTTTGACTGAGGGTTGGGATGTGCAAAAGGATTTCTGGGGACCAACACGCCCCAGGGAGTGTTTTATTTTTTTTCCATTTGGTGTTGCTGCCGCCCAGGCCTTCCTGATGTCTCCCTGAGGAGGTGACAGAAGGTTCCATGATTTGCTGCCGTTCAGCAGCCTGGAGCAGCAACACCTGCCTCCTTTCCCAGGGGAAGTGGGGTTTCATTGTCAGCAGTGCAGGATGCAGGACTGTGGGGATGAGTGGAAATAAAAAATAAATACACCACATGGAACTGGGTATTAGCCCACGAAAGCTTATGCTCTAATACTTTAGTTAGTCTTTAAGGTGCCACAGGACTCTCAGTCACTTCTGCAATTCCAGACTAACATGGCTCCCCCTCTGATTCTTGACACCACATAAGACACACCGCACTCACCACAGCAGACATACACACATTCCCCACCCCGGCCTTGCAGTCATTCACACACCACACTCACCACATCAACCACATGCACATTACCCACACACCTCATCAAATATACACACAGTCCTACGCTGCACTCACCTCCACACACCCCACATCAAACACATACAGTCACAGAGCACACTCACCACAGCCAACACACACACCGGCACCATTCACGCACAGCACAGATAAATGGATAGCTGCAGTGGAGGAGGCAATACACAAACAATACACCCAAAGCAGCACCCGCCACACACATTTAGCACAAGGGAAATGAAAGGGAAGGAAATCCACTATACACACAAGTGCACAACACACACAAACAAAGCAGAGAATACTCTAGGGAAGTGAATAATGGTGAGAAAGCAGAGGAGGAAACACACACACAACACTGCAAAGCACACCACACACCTGCACACACAGGGGCATGTGCAGACATTTTACTCGGACCCCTTTTGGGGGAGCACGTTCTGTGTCCCCTGCCACCCCACCAGCAGGAGCTCACTCTCCCCACCCCCCACCCCCCCATCCCAGGAGGAGCTAGTTCTTCCTCCCTTCCTCCCTCCCTTCACCCTGGAAGGAACTCACCCCGCCCCCACGCCTCCACAGCTCCAGCCTGGAGGAGCAGCTCACCCATCCCCTGTCACTACGGGCCCGGCCTGGGGCTAGAGTAGTTCTGTAGCCCAACAATTATTGGTAGGGACTGTGCCCCTACTTGCCCCTCTCTCCCCGTATGCACGTACATGCAGAAGCCTCCTCACACAGTTTAAGGGACTCTGAAGAAGTGTAAGCAATAGGGAAAGAAGAGGGGAAAACTCCACACTAAGGATGTAAATAGTGTTTTGAAAGTTAATGGTTTAAACCATTAAAATTCTATCCTGTAAACAGTTAAATAATTAAAAGGAACAGAGGCTGTGTCCGGGGGCCGACCAGCGCGGTCGGAGTCCAGAGTGGCGTGTCCGGGGGCCAGCTGACATGGCCGGGGCTTGGGCCAGGGTCTGGCTGACGCATTCAGCCAATCTGGTTGGGGGTTCAGCATGACCTGAGAGCCAGGGCTGGGATCTGGCCGGCACAGCGCGGCCGGGGGTTAACGGTTAAGGTCGGTTAACGTTTTACAACCCTAGCTACTCCACTCTCAAATCGACACAAATACCAACTCCCATGCCGCAAAAGGGGCTGTTGGGGAATGTGAACTAGCCAGGACACACAGGGGAAGTATCATGGGGCCAGAGAGAGAGAGAGAGAGCAAACAAGCATGAGAATGATTCCATGATCTGGTGGTGGGAACACTCCCTTTAGAAGTGGGAGAGCCAGGATCCAGGCCCCCTGTTCCCGGGACTCTTTTATTTATTACCCAAATGGAAACAGCTTTAACAGGAGAGACTGAGGGACCCCCCGAAATCAGAAAGTCCCTGTAGCCTAGTGATTAGGCCACTCCCCTAAGTCACTATTTAACCCTGTCTCCCCCTCAGGTGCAGGAGGAACTTGAACCAGGGGTGTCCTCCATCCCATGTGAGTGCCCTAACCAGGGGTGAAAGTAACCTTGAACTCATTGGTACAGGGGCCAACTGGAAGGGGCGGGGCCTTGTATGGAAGGGGCGGGGCAGAGGGGTCAGCATCCCCTAGCCAGCCTATCTGCGGTGCCTGGCCCGCACCATCCGGGGCTCCAGCAGAGATTTAAAGGGCCCAGGGCTCTGGCCACTGCTGTAATAGTGGTGGCGACGGCCGGAGTCCCGGGCCCTTTTTAATTGCCAGCCCAGGGGTAGCTGTTCCTTCTCTCCCCAGCCTCCGTCAGTGGTCCGGAGGTTGTGGGGAGCAAATTTTAAGCAGGGTCCTTTGTCGAGGCAGCACTTTAACGTTACTGCCCCTTTTGCACCCCCTGTCGGCGGCCCTGCTGCTAGAGACCAGGCAGCGCCACCAACAGGAAGTGCAAAAGGGGCAGCAACGTTAGCTTTACAGGCAGTACCAGCAGCACTTTTTACCAGTACGCCATCCCGTCCCACCTTACTTTCACCCCAGCTAAAGATTATGAGGGAAGTTTGCCTAACTCACCTGCAGCACCTGATCCGTTAAGCATGTTCAGACCTTGCCTACCAGGCATTGCAGGTGATCTAGGCAGAACAACACCTTTTTACCCCCAGGTTCAGCATTGTTCTGAGGCTTAGGCACCCACAGGCATGGTATGAGGTGGCAGTGCACATGCTGAGAAGCAGAAACATAGGCACCTAGGGAACTTTTACTACAAAAATTTAAGTGCTGAGAGACATCTGAGCAGGGACTTAGGCACCTAAGTCCTTTTGTGAATCTAGCCCTAAGTGATTTGCCCAAGGTCTATGGCAGAGCAGGGACTTTAAGGAGATCTCCTAAGTCACAGGCTAACATCCTAACCACTGCACCGTCCTTGCTCTCCCCACAGTGTGTTCTCGGGCCAGGTGCTCATTGTGACCCAAGAATGGGGTTAAAGAAATGTCCGGATTTTTGTATGTGCATTCTGGTTCACCAAAAGAATGCCATGGAAGGTTTCAAATTAAATCTAGGGTCACACTCGTCATTGATAGCACTGTAAGATGTATGTACAGTTTCTATGTAAGGAGCTATCTATATATACTGAAAGACTGTTTCAAAGACTATATCAAAGCAGAGTTGACAAATGGGTTTTCTGTCAGGCTAGGAATATTTATTCACATGTCTCTCTGTTGAAATATAAATTAAGCATTGTCTAATTCACAATGGGTCCCCAACACTGTTTAAGAGGAATGCAGATAAAGGATTTTAAGAATTTCAGAAAGGAACTAAGTACAGAAACACAATGGAGGAAGAGAACCTTATCTTGAGATACACTTAAAAGGTTTTCTGGACTATATTTGGGAAACAAAGAAGACACTCTGTCATCCTGCACGAAGGAAGGAAGTAGGCAGCGTGTTTACATTCATGAAAACAAGATCCCAACCAGTATAAGCTAGAAATGCTGCAGAAGACTATGGATGAGATAAGACTTCTTTAGATAGGTGATTAGCCTGTTAGATTAAATTGAGTCTCTAGAAGTCATGTTGTGGTTTGTTTTATGGTACCGTTTTGTTTCCATTATCTTTACTCACTATGTCTTGGATCTTGAATCTTTGGTAGGAAACTTATTATTTTCTTCACTCTAAGTATATCTCAGTGCTGTGATATTAAGCCAGGTGCTGACCCTGAGGCGAATCATTCAAGCTGATATGTATATATTTCCCTTGGGGACAGCAGATCTGGTATTTCTGTGAGAGTTCAATGGATAAAGGACTGGACACTATAGGGGAATGCTTCGAAGGAGCTTGAGGACAGGGATAAATTTATTGTTAACCTGCATGTGCTAACAAGGGTTAACAAGAAAGGGCTGGCATAGCCTAGAAGAGAGTGATTGTGTGGTACACAGACTAGGGTATCAAGGACCTGGCATCCAGTTAAGCACAAGCAAATCTCCCGCACACCAGAGGCAGTGGATAGAAAGTGACTCACAGACCCCAAGAACTGTCACAGTCAGATATTGCAGTAATGAACTGGGTGTAAATACCTAAATAAACATATTGATACAATTAGATCGGGCAATTAATTAAACGTACCAAGTTGAGGTCCATGCAATGAGCACTGGAGAATTAACCCAACCCAGAAAAACAAAAGCTAAGTCTCCCTGTCATTTTCAAAATGTATTTTATAAATGATGGATAAAACAACATTACAAACCAGGCTGTATTTTTTCACTACAAAAATCTTGCATTTTTATATAAATCCAGTAAATAAAACCAACTGAGATACATCAGGAAAAATCCTTGTAAAAGATTTTTCTAAAAAAAAAATCTTTGGATAACGGAGTGTGAGCCCAATTTTAAGACATTTACAATTTCAGTTTTAGTGATGCATTCAAGATGCAAGGTCTGGACATTTCAGGCCTGAGTTGCCCCTGTACTATTCTAGTTTTGCATCAGAGTATATTCATTGGAATCAATGCGTTTACAGAGGCACAAAACTGATGTGATGATGAATCCTGCCTTTCATATTTATGTTTTTCTACTTTACACTTCTATGGCACCGTTTAGGTGAAAAGCACTTTGCTAATATTGATGAATTAGCCTCACAACACTCCTGTGAGGTAGGTGAATATTATTAGCCCCATTTTATTGATGAGGCAACTGAGGCACAAAAAGGTGCTGTGACTTGCCCAAGGCCACACAGTGAAACAGCGGCAGAGCCAGAAATAGAACCCAGAATATTCTGATGCCTAGAATCCCATTCTAATTACAAGACTACACTCCCTTGTTGGGTACATCTATAGAGCATTCTGAAGATAGCAGAAGCAAGTCTCTTGTACCAGCTTGACAGACCCAGAATCATGCTAGTGCTTTAAAAATAGTTGTATAGACAGTGCTTTGGCATTGTGTCTAGGTTTGGATCAAGGCTCTGAAGCCCACTGTATTCCCTAGACTTCAGAACTCAAGTGCCTGCTGAGCCACAGCGTCAAAGCACTGTCTATACAGCTATCTTTAGTGTTCAAGTGCAAGCCCCGCTGGCCTGAGGCTGTCAGCCCAGGTTGGAAGTCTTGCTCCTACTCGCGCTAACATGCTGTGTTGTCATACTCTTGGGTGCTTGGTTCTAAAAATTGGCCTCTATGTATATATCGTCCCTTCCATTATTTAACCAAACACCCAGCCTTGTTTGTGACTACGAGCTTTCCCAGTTTTGACATTCTGTGAATCCACAAGATTAATGTGCCTTCTTCTCTGGTAGCATATCAGTAGAATGTTAATTAACTTACTTTGAGCACAGCTTCTTTCATGGTTCATTGATGCATTTAACTTGCCTTTTTTCAGTATTATATATTAAAATCTCAAGGCAGGAGTGTGAAAGTATGTTTTGAATTTTCCTCCCCTCCTATATACGAGGGAGAGGGGCCATTTTCTCTTGTTTTTTTTTGTTTTTTTTGGCGGCCTATATATTTTGATTAGCTGATTTATTTGACAAGGTTCCAAGGACAGAAAAAGTCTGAGTAAAATGTTCAAATGTGTATCAGTGATTTAGGAGCCTAAATCCCATTTTCAAAAGGGATTTGGGTATGTAGGCCATAGACTTTACTTTGTTCACTGTTGCAAGACCTAAGGCCCAAATCCTCAAAGGTATACAGGCTCCTAATTTGTATTGATTTCAGTGCAAGTTAGGAGCCTAATTATCTTTGAGATGCTGGACTTCAGTGACTAAGACGGCTAAATCCCATTTTCAGCTGTGTACATTCAATGAGATTTGGGTCATATCTAGTCTACAGATATGCTATACCACTAGTATAGACATTTTCTTCAGTGACAGAAATGGTTTTTCCATTGATACAGGTATTCCACCTCCCTGAGGGGCAGAAGCTAGGTTGATCTTGCTTCCATCAACCTAGGCACAACTACACTGGGGCTTAGATCAGTTTAACTACGGTGCTAAGGGATGTGCTGAGCAATGCATGTTGGTTGATCTCAATTTTAAGTATAGACCAGGCCTTAGATTCTTGAGTCACTTTTGAAAATGGGATTTGGCCGTGTAAATCACTTAGGCATCAGTAAGCAGAGCAATTCCTAAACACCTTTGAAAATCTGCATCATAGCAACCTAATGGTAGTTAAGCATCGAGGTACTTTTGAAAATCCCAAGAGGCCCCAATCAGCAAGTTTAACCACCTAAATGCCTTTAAAGATCTGCCTCTAAATGCCTAAATCACTTCTGAAAATGGGTCATAGGCTCCTAAGTTTCGTAGGTGCTTTTGAAAATATGACCCATGGCCTTTTGGGACAGCTTTGTTTGGGTTGTCAGGAAGAAAGGAGCAAGCTCCTGGGAATGTATGGTTTTGCTGAGGAACTTGCAATGTGAATTTGAGGCAATGATCATTAATAATTCAATGCATTACTCTAGTCCATTTCAACCCAAAGGATCCAAAAGCGCTTTACCGACAGACTGTATTCTTGCAACCACCTACTCAAATATTCGAGCACTGAGTGGGTTCTCTTAACTTGTGAGAGACCGCAGAGCTACCAAGGGAGGAGTTGGTTGAGATTTAATAAGCTAAAGTCCTTTGGGATGGATCTGGCCTGGACTTAATTCACTCACAGCAGGAGTCACTGCTGATTTACAGCGGTGTGATAGAAGAATCAGACCTTAAGGAAAATAATACATTTCCCCAGAGACCAAACCATCAGCGCTCCCCTTTGATCATTTAGCAAGTTCTTTTACTCCTCCCTTCCCCCTCTGTAGTGAAACAGAACAATCGGGTAGTAAAACAAACACACAGTCTACCCTGGAAAGGAACCACCAGCATATGTCACTCACAAAACATCGAAGGACAAAACAAAGCAATCACAAATGCACACACTTCATGGCTGGAAAAATCTTCCAATTACAATGTTTTACCCTTTCGCTATTCTTAAATTTCCACCCATGAACATGAATATTACATTTTACAGGATACATGCATTCAAAAGAAAATAGAAAAGCTGCTTAAACAATGTGGGCCAGATTCTGCTCTCAGTTAAATAGATATCAAGGTGTTCAAATCATAATCCCACTGACATTAGTGTCAGAATTCTCATTAATACTCAGTGGGGCCAAACTTTGGCTCAGAATCTGGAAGAAGTGCACTGATTTCAATAGAGTTACTCTGGTTTGACAACAGTGTCTCTAAATCAGAACGTTGACCCTTGCCTCAGAAAAAAAAAAGCAGGGGGAGAAAGTAGATGAATTAGAATATCAGGAGACAAATTAACATCATATTAATGGTTGATTAGTTAAAATATGTGTTGAATTAAATATTTTTTTCTTCCACTGTCAGTCACCAAATCACAAATAACTGTTCTGGGGAGGTAAAGAAAGCAGAAATAGTTGTAACATGGTGATAAGGTTCCTCGTTCTGTATAAGCAATGGAATTCCTCTTTCTATTTATTTCTTCCCTTTTTAAATTTTTGTGCCCACCTAAATCCCTCTTTTTTATCCACTGCTCTGCTGATGCGAATCATTTCTGGAGTCCTTTAAAACTAGGCCATGGAGAATGAGAACAATCCCTCTTTGGCCATGAGAGCAGCTATGGACAAAATGGGAATGGCTACAATAGGTAATTTCCATCCCTTACTTACTATATTTCTCTGACTTTCCCTTCACACACTATTGAGTTCAAGAAATGCTTCAACTTGAAAAAAAAGTTCAGTATTGTAATTGGTGCAGAAGATTGCAAGACTCTTTGAAGAATGGCAAGATAGCTTTGAGTGGGCTGGGCTAGGTGTGGATATTGGTAATCCCGAGGCTACGACAAGAGGACTCACCGTAAAGGATATCACTGCAGAGAGCTTAGATGAGTGAAATAATTTAAATACCTAGCATTAATGGCTGCTGCTGCTCTCTTCAGAAGTATCTGGCATCATATTAAGGCAGTATGGTGCAAATGGCAGGAGATGATCCCAGTTCCCTGTGACAAAAAGGTGCCAAGAAGTTAAAAGATGGAGAATATAAAACTGCAATTTGACCCATCCTAATGTCCAGAACAGAGAGTTGGCCAGCCACAAGAAAGAAAATGTCCACCATGGAAATGAAGATGTTGAGATAGTCAAATGGTTGGATGCTCCGTGACAGGAAACAAAACGAGATTGTGAGGGAACCTGAAGAGAAGTTGAAGGAGGCTAGGCTCTGCTGCCATGGGCATATTCAGTGGAGAAAGGAGAATGATATCGGTATGCTGGATTTTGCAATGGAAGACGACCAATGGGGTGATAAAAAACTTGGTACATGGTCCAGATACCAGTGGGCCTCTGAGAGACCAATCTGCATGACAGCCTGGAGTACAGTCATGAGTTTTAGAAGAAGGCTATAAAAGTTGCCAACCCTGTATAAGGAAGTGGCAAGAGAGAAATCAGTAACTGTCATCTTTTTATTGCTACTTTAGATTTTTGTCTCTCTTTTTAATATATATGTATATAGAGTCGGCAGCCCTTGCACAGTGAAGTTTTCTGGTTAGGTCTCAGGACAGCTATAACATGGGCAGAAGCAATGTAAGATGCTCTCACATTGTTCCACCAATGTACCGTGAATCTGAGATGGAAAAATCACTTGTAGAAATGTGAAGGGAGGTCAGTGTTCAAGGCCAGTTCAGTCCTGTCCTCAATATTGAGGTTACCAGTTAGGTGGCTAATTAATGTTCACTGTGATGGTACTTTTTTTAAAAAAAGATTTTTTAATTCCATTTACTTTGTTATTTCTGATGTCTTTAAGAGTTCACAGTTTGGGCCTGATTTTGCCACCCCTTTGATCTTATCAGAAATTCTCCTCATAGGAAGATGCTCAGGAGGGTTGGGGAGTGCCAGGATGGAAAACAATTTCAGTGGTTCCTAAGCAGCCAAGCAAAAAGTAAAAAATAAAAAAATGGCCCTGTAAATCAGCCATGGCAACTTCCCTGATTGCCCGCCCAAGCGGCCAGCCTGATACTTCGATCCTTTGATTCTTTATTTTGTGCAAAGACTGCGCTGTTGCTTCTGCTCCTTGACAAATAAATTAAATGTAGCCATAGTAAAAATGCCAATTGTAATTTTACATCTGCAACAATCTGACAATTTTTACCAACAATTTTTCTATTTAAATAAGTTAAAGAATATGTTTAGTTTTACATATGCCCCTTCCCAGTCTTGTCATTAATGTTAATTTCAGAAAATAAACAGAATGGCACCTT
The DNA here is from genome assembly GCA_007922305.1 of Dermatemys mawii. Taxonomy (NCBI): domain Eukaryota; kingdom Metazoa; phylum Chordata; order Testudines; family Dermatemydidae; genus Dermatemys; species Dermatemys mawii. Next base: position 440,981 of record ML677463.1, on the reverse strand, counting down.
CTAACTCAACAAATCCATGCCTGATGCATCTTGGACACTTTCTGTTGACACTTGCATGTTCCTTAAACATGAATGGTGCAGAGTTAAAACATCTATGAGAGTAAACATGTCTCCTCTAATAAAATTAATTACTTTCTGATTGTGTTTTTTTTGGTATTCATTAATTGAAAGAGTTTCTAAATTGCCATAGCAACTGCTGATAATGAAAGAAGCAGAAAGTACATACATGGATTTTCAGCTCACAGGTTTGAGGTTTAAGCTTGCAACACTGGGCAATGAAAAACACCATCTTTTGATTTGTAAACCATGGCATACAGAGCTTTGAGAGGTATAGTAACTGAGGTACTAAGGTACTTTAGGAGGTATAGTAACTGACTGTGTGTGGATAAGTTATGTGCCCCAGCCCCCTAATGATTTTCGTTGACCTCTGCTGGAGTCTCTCCAACTTGTCCTCATCATTTCTGTAGTAGGGAGCCTAAAAGTGGATGTGGCCTCACCAATGCCGAATAGAGGGGAATAATCACTTCCCTCCATCTGCTGGCAATGCTCCTACTGATGCAGCTGAATATGCTATTAGACGTCTTGGCAACAAGGGCACACTGTTGACTCATACCCAGCTTCTTATCCATTGTAATCCCCAGGTCCTTTTCTACAGAACTGCCGCTTAGACAGTCAGTGCCCAGCCTGTAGTGGTGCATGGGATTCCTCCTTCCTAAGTGCAGGACTCTGCACTTGTCCTTGCTGAATCTCATCAGATTTCTTTTAGCACAGTCCTCCAATTTGTATAGGACACTACGAACCCTGTCCCTATCCTCCAGCATATCTACCTCCCCCCAGCTTAGTGTCATCTGTGAATTTGCTGAGGGTGCAATGATTGGCTAGTTGGATTTTGAAGCAGATAAACGAAAACAGGTTTGATAGGGTGTGATTCTGCTCTAGTACAGGTGTATATCCGGAGTAACCCAGCTGAAGTAAATGGAGTTTCAATGGTATAAAACTGGTGTAACTGAGAGCACAAAAAGACCCACAGAGAGAACATTTGAGATGGTCAGAAAACAGGAAAAAAAGTCACATAAATCTTTTCCATTATTTATCTACATTTTGTTTCAGTGGAAATGTTCTAAGTGGCAACAGAGAGAATGACTCTGCAATCTTTACAATGTCATTTTACAGAGTCACTTTTCTGCTTGAACAGAAGCTAAGGATAAATAATGTCAATTCTAAATTAGAACCATTTGAATGCAGCCTCGAGGTAGTTTTACGAAGCAAAACATTTCCTTCTTCCTTTTGTCTCTGATCTTGACCGTGATTTAATGCAGTCAAAAAAGCAAACAGGATGTTAGGAATCATTAATAAAGGGATAGAGAATAAGACGTAGAGTATCTTATTGCCCTTATACAAATCCATGGTGTGCCCACATCTTGAATACTGTGTACAAATGTGGTCTCCTCATCTCAAAAAGGATATACTGGCATTAGAAAAGGTTCAGAGAAGGGCAACTAAAATGATTAGGGGATTGGAACGGGTCCCATATGAGGAGAGATTAAAGAGACTAGGACTTTTTAGCTTGGAAAAGAGGAGACTAAGGGGGGATATGATAGAGGTATACAAAATTATGAGTGGCATGGAGAAAGTGGATAAGGAAAAGTTATTTACTTGTTCCCATAATAGAAGAACTAGGGGCCACCCATTGAAATTAGTGGGCAGCAGATTTAAAACAAATAAAAGGAAGTTCTTCACACAACGCACAGTCAACCTGTGGAACTCCTTGCCTGAGGAGGCTGTGAAGGCTAGGACTATAACAGGGTTTAAAAGAGAACTGGATAAATTCATGGAGGTTAAGTCCATTAATGGCTATTAGCCAGGCTGGGTGTGGAATGGTGTCCCTAGCCTCTGTTTGTCAGAGGGGGGTGATGAACGGCAGGAGAGAGATCACTTAATCTTTACCTGCTAGATTCACTCACTCTGGAGCACCTGGCATTGGCCACTGTCGGTAGACAGGATACTGGGCTAGATGGACCTTTGGTCTGACCCAGTACGGCCTTTCTTATGTTCTTACGTTCTTATTTGTTATCATATCCTTGGCCTTGTTGACAAGTATAGACAGAGCCGAGAGGAAAAAAAAAACAGGGTCTAAAAGATATTACAGAGCTCCTGTCTCTTCTGACTCCTGTGTGCATGTGTGTCTCTTGAGTCTTTTTCCTTGCCTCTTTGTCCCCCAACAGTCCTCTCTGATGTGTGCTTTTGTTTCATAATTAATGACTCATAACACATCACTGAGAGCATCATCTCTCTGACTTCAAAAGGAAAAGATGGGCTTTCAAGGAGGTAGAATTTATCCTTTATCCTTCAATTTTCAGATTCTCTCTGACAGTCTTTGTAATCTTCTCCCTCTCCCTCAGCAGACCATCATCTGAGTCTCCTGGTGAGGAGTGAGGGCTCTTCAGATTCCCATCTTCTGCTGGTTTTGAGCTCTACTGTCTTGCTTAGACTGGAAGAGCCACACTCTGCCTTCACTAATACACAGAAAACTCCATCTGAATTCACTGGGAGCTAAGCATGAGCAACTGATGCCAAAATTTAATCGGAAGCTCCAGGTGACCTGGACCATGTTTTTTTATGTTTTGCACAGCACTAAGCACTGATCTTAATAATTAAATACATGAATAAATAAATAAATAATCACACTCACTCTTTCTTCCTCTTTCATCCTCTCTCTCCCCTCTTCCTTCTCCCTCACCCCCCTAAATATCCAGAACATGACTGAGATAGGAGATATAGCAGATGGCCAGCCGGAGGACTTCAATCTTTGAGAGTTTCTTGTCGGGGGGCAGAGTGGGCAGCAGCTGTCGGAGCTCCCCATAGGCCATGTTGAATGCCTCCACCCGGCTCCTCTCCCGGGTGGCGTGAGCCGAGCGATAGTTCGCTGTAGCCCGCCGGCTCCGTCGTTTCTCTTCCCGGCTCAGGTGCTGTAGTTTGGCTGTTCCCCCAGGCCTGTCATTTTCTCCATTTTCTGCTGTCAGGGCTGGGTTGTCCAGGAAACAGCAGTCTCCCCTAAGGTCACTCCCAGTAAGGGATTCTTGGTCAGAGTCTGCACTCCAGAGAGGGTCCGAGAAATCCATCTGGTCCAGCATCATGTTCTTAACCAGGAAAGGAAAGAGAAAATGTCAATGACAGCATATACAGGTCTTTCAAGCCAAAGGAATTTACACACAATGGAAATAGAATCACTCTGCCACACTCTGAAATGCAACTGTCTTGTGGGGCGGATTGCAGAAAACATTCAGAACTAGCCTCACTACAGAACAGACCCAGGATGGGACCTCAAAAGTAACTTCCTTAGTTCTCTGAAGTGAGGTTAAAACAATTATCTCCACTAAACTTCAACCAGGACACTATCATAAATAAGATGAGGAAGACATTATAGCACCTTAGAGACTAACCAGTTTATTTCAGCATTGCTACAAAGTCTTCCTCGTCTTATTTATGGATACAGACTAACATGGCTGCTAATCTTAAACTTGACACTATCATAGACATCTTTAGGCTTGTGGAAAATATAAATGGAATGGTATACTGAAGTATAATGAAGTCAGAAAACCAATTTTAAGTCTCTTCTGAGACACAGAGCCCACTGGCTCCAGGCTGGGGTATTGGGGTCAGTACAGACTCAAGGAAAAATGCCTGCCACTTAGTTTGCCACACCAATTCCTGCATGACAGTATCTCCTAGTATCACCGGGTTGTTCTCTTATAACACCATCATCACTTCTTGTAGCATCCTGAGTTCAACGTGGAGATCTTCCATCTAAGTGTGGTACAGACCTGATTTTGCTTAAACTATGAGATCAGAGCTATTAGCACTGGTAAATTGTTATATTTATTTATTATTTATGAAGTGCTTGACTATATGAGAGAGAGAGAGAGAGAGAGAGAGAGAGAGAGAGAGAGAGAGAGAGTCCTTGCCTAGCACAGCTACCAAAGACAGACAGAAAAGAGAAGCCACAGGAACTGAGATGTGGAAGTCCAGTACGATCATTCTATTCTTTCAAATTTAATATTATATATTTATGATTTGTTGGTCTTATTATTGTGGCCACCACTGGAGAAGTGGGTCTTTAGTGGTTTTTAAATGAGAAGATGGAGGCCTGCCAGACATCGGTTGGGAGGACATGTCATGCAGTGGGGACAGCAGTGAAGTAGGGTATATGTGAGTTGAACCCTAAGAACAATTAAGTTTTCTCTGTCTTGCACCTTTTATGTAAAGTGTTTCTTTGCCTCTCTGCTGAGACGGTAGGGCTGGAAGTCAACTAAAGATGCTACTAAGGGCTTGGTTACACTGGCACTTTATAGCGCTATAAAGCCCCCACGAGCGCTATGACCTCCTCCCCGTCCACACTGGCAAGGCACGTAGAGCGCTATAACCGCGGAGTTATAGTGCTCCTGGCAATCCACCTCTGCATGGGGAATAAGGGCTGTAGGGCAGCTGCTGTAGCACTACAGCAAGAATGTGGACACCCACTGCGCTACAAGTGATCTCTTGAGATGCCTAGAGCCATTTAAGGCAATTGACGTCTCTTCCCTTTGTTTTGAACTCGGCTATGCTGAAGTACCTCTTTAGAGTTTCTCTCTTAACTCGGCAGATAAGCAATGCAAATGTTTAAGGAGGGAGCCTGTGTGAAAACAAAGCCTTCTGTGAACAGAGGCTCACTGACAGGCTTTCAGAAGAACGGAAAAATCACCGGCTCTCTCCCTCCGCATACACACAACGCGTCCCCCTCACCCCCCTCGTTTAAAAAGCACGTTGCACTCAGCTGAATGCTGGGATACCTGCCCTAATGCGCTGCTCTTAATGCCACATTAAGTGCCCCAAATGTGGCCATGCTATACCGCTGGTGCGTCTGAGTGTGGACATACAATAGTGCTATACATATTACTGTATAAGGGGACCGCTATAACCAATAGCACTATAATCTTGTAAGTGTAACCATATACTAAGAGGCAGAAAAAACCACTAACTGGATTCCCTTTGCCCAAAGTCAAGGCCAATATCAAAATGCAAACGCAAGCAGATACAGTGAGACTTGTGCAGGGAAGTATAAATTACTCAAAGTCCTTGCATCCAGGGAAGATTCACTACAAGGGACATTAGGTCGTGTTACGACCACTGTCCCCTGTTTAAGGTTTATCCTGGAGAGCCTGGAGCAGCTTCTCCTTACAGCCAAGGCTCTATAAAAGCCTCAGAAATGGAAGCTACTGAGAGCATATGCTGAATTAAAGCAGCCTTCAGCTACAGCCTCCTTCCTGGCTGGTACTGCACTGTTGTAGTTTAGTGTTGACCCTCAATGTACCCATAGAATGAGGATAGTTTGTGGTCACATGGCACTCCCATCCAAGTCCTTTGGCACATTTCTGCAGCTGGCGCTCTGCACTGTGATTTATGCCAGTGGAAACAAAGTCTGAATTAAGCATAGTGACCGTATCTATTCATCTTTTTCCATTTGACTTATAGGGACTCATCCTCTCTTTTCATAGTGCATGTGCATGCATGTGTGTTTACATATGTAGCTGTGTTTGCAATGCATGCATGTGTATCTACATGTGTAGCTGTGCTTGCATTTGAATGCATGATATTTGTGGTTCTGGTTTTGTAAAAACAAACAAACAAACAAATAATTACATAAGAATTACACTCATCCTTTCCTCTCCTCTTTCTACCTCCACCCCCTCAACGGCTAAGTCTTTGTTTTCTCAAAAGAAAACAAGAGCATCTCTCTATTTCCCCCTCCATCCCCACTTTCCCTCCTTGCAAAGCCCTTACCCACCTTCCAGTTCCCATCTGTCAGGCAGCCAGGAACACAACATCGCCATTTCTTGTGGCTATGTCAGCAGCATCATAAGCTAAGACAATAGAGCCAGCAACTAATACATTCCTCTGGGGACAAGCATCAGTAATGGGTCTGTAGAGGGAGGGGAATGGAGTTAACGGGGAGAGAAAGGTTTTACCCTGGAAGAAAGAGACTAGAGGTTTGGCCCTGCTTCCATTGAAGTTAATGGACAGCTTTGGCTCTGACTTTCCAAGAAGGAGGATTTGGGCCCTGCATTGCAAAGTAAGGACTAGATCCTACTCTCAGGTACCACCATAGGGCCTAAGTGAGTTCTGTAGAATTGCCTAGGTTCAATGATAGAATTATCTTGCCAATTCTCTAAATACCAGTTCAAACTCTGTTATTGTACCTCATCTGTGTGGGAAATTTTTTTTTAAAAAAAATAGCAGGTTTCCATTATTTTAAATTACAATTTTAAATGATACTTTCTTAATGGGATATTGTAGAGGTTGGTTTGTTTTATTTTCCAGCCTCTCAAAACACGTTTAAATCATTGCAGATTGTTTTTTTTCTGTCAACCATTTCATTAGTAGTAAATACTATTTAATTTCTTTTGCATCTGATAAGTACATAGCAATATATTTAATAATGATCTGATTTAATTTCAATCTGTAAACCATAAGAAACCAACAGCATTACATGACCTTAAATTAACTGCTATGGCTCACCTGTTTATGTGCTCTGAAAAAAATTGAGACTCCAGGCCAGGAGTTAAAATTAAATCAAATGTTATTGATTTTAGACTTCTGCCACATCAGATGAAGAAAAACTGAAAACAAATTTCAAATAGAAATTTTCTAAAAAAACCCCAAAATTTGAAAATCAACAAAAATCTGTTTTATATGAAGCTTCTTTCAAATAAATGAGTTAATATTTGCAAAGCACTTGGGAGCTGTAAAGTGATATTGAATACGAAGGACTCCAACAGATGGGAGAAAGGTGCTGTTTCATGTCTTACCTTGATTGGAGGTTTATTACCCAGGATTATTTTTCCCCAAAATATTTTTTCTTCTTCTTTTCAATATAGCTAGTTAAAGTTACATTCACTTCCAGGTGCTCTTTAGTGAAAAACAAGGTGAGAAGTCCCCCCCAAAATGGAACTGAAATGAGCTAAAGAAATTCATTATTTTGCCCTTCTGATACTAAAGAAGATGGTCGAGAGACTGGACTGGACTGAAGGTCTTCTTTGTTTCCAAGCAGTGCTGTAGCTCTTTAAAGAACTGAGTAGAAATTCCTTTCTTCTTTGATCCAAGCTGATGTTAGCTCAACAAAGGTTTCTTGTGTCATCGCTTACATCCACATCACCACTGCTTCCAAATATGCAGAGGGTACCACATTCCATTCAGGCTTCCCATCGTTCGCCTACCTGCTTTATCATTTTATTCCTTTAGCACCACTCCATTTTGTGTCAGGCTGGAAGATGCTGTTGAAAGATGATTAATGTTGGATTTTAAGCAGGGCAAGTCCCATCTGGTGGCAGCAAAGTAGGATGAGTACGGAGAGAGGGCTCACTGCCTATTTGCTTTCCTGAGGCCAGTGGACTCAGCTGGAAGATGATGTAAGATCTAGAAAGGAGGCTGAAAACTAGATGGAAAATTTCTTGTCTGATTCAAATGATATTTCATGGCAGATTCTATTGGACAGCAGGGCAGCAGATATGAGCCACTTGCCTGGATCTGACATCTGTCACTGTGTCAGGGTTTTCACAGCCCTCAACCCCCTCCTTAAACATTTTCACTGAAAACCAGACTAGTGATGGCTGTTGACAACCCCCAAGATATTTTCCACTGTGCCCCCAGCTTTTCTCTTTCAGTGACGAAGGGACGTCGCACAGTGTTAATAAAACCAGACAGTCCAAAGAAACTGGAACATGGACCTAGAGGATTATATGTACTGAGTGGCTGATGAATACATCAGCTAAATGGGATTATAAATAAAATATCGATGTAATTCCTTTGTCTCACATCCTGTAGTCTTAGAGGGATTTTCAGACAGATGTATGTAGAGGGATTGCTGCAAGTACCCCCCCAAATTCAACTGCCTTTGGAAAGTGGACGCAGCATCCATTCCGCATCAGCAATGCCACATGACAGTTTAGGACAGGAAGTGAAAAACACCAGTGAAAGGGGGAATTTTAGGAAGACAGAATGTAAATACCTAAATGGAATTTGGCCAGAAACACCGGAGCCAAGAACCTAGGACTTGCAAAATGTATATCATGAATAGCCAGCATGCGGCTAGGGGCCTGGTTTTACCACTCCTGAAGAGGTGGTAACTATAGCAACCCAAGTCCCATATGCACCATGCCAGGGCTTGAGATCCAGGCTGACTCAGACCTTTGTCTGCATGAGACAAATAGTACCAATTTCAGTACAATTTAATTAAATCACTGTAGGCCCTCTTGTGTGGACACTCTTGTTTTTGTTTGAAAATGCCTTTTCTCAATTTAGCTTCAGTTAAGCGTGCTCCCATTGAGGGATCTAGAAAACTGCATGCTTCTTCAGGCCTTAGGGGGCTGAAAGAGGCATTCTCCCTCTCTGAGGGCATGTCTACACTGGCACTGTTGTAGCCCAAACTATAGAATATGTATTAATTCTATTGATTACTTAAGAATTCCCAATAATCACTGAGGTTTGACAGGCTCTTGTTCCAAGGTCAGGCCCAGCATTATTAAAATTAATGTTTAGCTGGGAGTTCCAATGTGCATAGTTGAGATATTCATATTTTAGGAACCCTTCTGTATTTACAATACATCACCTCTTGCCATCATCCTGGCACCTCCCATTGGCTACATCTCTCTCTCTTTCCCCCACACAGGCTGGGATACAGGTTTTATAACCAGTTACGCTGACGTCACTATGTCTAATGCATATTCAATAGGGGTTTCTCTCTTCTTCCTTATTTGTATTTCCTCACCCTACTAATGTTGAGGCCCCCTTTTCCCATTGATTAATATATTAATGATTTCAGCTTATGATCAGATACATCAATTTGTTGCCATAACACTCTTGTGGTCAGACATCTGCAGATGTTCTATCCAAAAGCTGGTGTTAGCTTATCTTCCTGTCATTGGCTGGTATTGGTATGGACAGTCTTTTCCCTTACACACTCAATTTTCAGTTCCCCCAAACTTAGGGGTGACTGCTGGGCCATTTATCTGCGCCAAAGTCCATAGGCCTCAAGCCTTATACTACCTGCTGAAGCCAATGCCTTACAGGCATTGGCTTCAGCTTGTAGGTTCTTTGCATTACTGCTGAATAAAATCAATACTAAAGCTTTCAGTGAAGGATGTTCTATGGCAGGGGCGGGCAAACTTTTCGGCCCAAGGGCCACACTGGGGTTCAAAATTGTGCAGAGGGCTGGGTAGGGAAGACTGTGCCTTCCCAAACAGCCTGGGCCTGCCGCCATCAGACCCCCACCCACTTCCCGTCCACTGACTGCCCCCCTCAGAACCACTGACCCATCCAACTCCCCCCCACTCCCTTTCCCCTGATTGCCCCCTCCAGAGACCCCCCCCACTCTAACTGCCCCCAAGAACCCCACCCCCTACCTAAGACCTCCCGCGTTTTATTCCCTGACTGCCCCCTCCTGAGACCTCCCACCCTAGCCACCACCACCCGGAACCCCACCTCCTATCTAAGCCCCCTGCTTTTTGTTCCCTGACTGCCCCCTCCCGAGACCCCATCCACCCTAACCACCACCATCCCCCAGACCGCCCACCCCAGGGCCCCCTTGCTTACCGTACTCAGCCGGGCACTCCAGCCCAAGCACTGGGCCCCACGGCTGCCTGTGCTTGGCTCGGCCCGGCCCCCAGCCCCAGAGTGCGGAGCCCCGCAGCTCCCCACACTCGGCCCAGCCCCTGGGCCTGGAGCGTGGGGCCCCGCAGCACGCTGTGCTCGGCCCGGCCCCTGGGCCTGGAACACCGGGCTCCACGGCATGCCCTGCTTGGCCCGGTCTCTGGCCCGGGAGCGCGGCCTCTGTACCATGCACCCAGCCGGAGCTCACAGGCCAGATAAAAATGGCTGGGGGGGCCACATATGGCCTGCGGGCTGTAGTTTGCCCACCCCTGTTCTATGGGCTACACTGTAATGTAGAAATTCCAGCTGAAGTGAACATACCTGTGCTAGCTCTGGGGTTCTAAATATAGAAGTGTGGCTGTCGCAGCATTAGAGCCACCAGAGTACGTGCCTAAGGATTCAGACAGGATCTTATTCTTCTCATGCCACTGTGGCTGTACTTCTATTTTCAGCATGTTAGCTCGATCAGAGCCAGCACAGGTTTGTCTGCTTGAGCCAGAAATAACACCTTCCAGCTGTGGGATAAGCATATCCTGGGGCAGAATGCCTCCAGTGTTCTCCCTAGGATGATACAGCTCCCCACCACAGTCCCTTTGATAGCTAAATAGAAAACCACCCTTTTCCTTCCCTCTGATGGGATACATTTTTTTTATTCAAGTCACTGAATGAATAAGCAATTTTCCCCATTGCTTTCAGCAGCATTTGTGAATCTGATTCGGTGGGTATGGAAAAATCGGGAGTGACATGATCTGCACCAAAGTTTGCCATTCCTCTGCCTGCTCAGTCCCTACTGGGAAAACAGGGAAGAAATTTTACATACTGATAAAAGAATCCTATATTCATAAAGTCATATCATCCATATTAATGAGGGAGAGCTCTTTTCAGAAACTGCACCCTGATGGGCAAAATTTACATGCCCAGAGCCTTCTCTGGTTTCCAGCAGCCAGTTATACTCAGTGATATGCTACTGGGAAAAGAGCCACAGAGCAGGAGGGTATATTTGTGAAACCTTTATTCATATAATTTATTTTTAATAATAATAATTTGCACATATATCTTGTGTTACTGCTGAACATTGTGTGTGAAGAATTATTAAAGGAAACTGATGACAAACAAATAGTGACATTTGCAAAGTTGTTTGTTAAATCTGTTAATGAACTAATTGTCCCTTTAAAATAAACTCCTGTTGTATCTGACTGAAAATAACAGTCACATAGGAGCTTTCTGACTGAGTGGTGAGCATTCCAAAAGGGTGGGATTTGGTAGCTGAAAATGCTGCTGATTCTTACTGACTGATCAAGTCCCATCTCCTTCTGGCACCAAAGAAAAAAGAAAAAAGACAGTTTCTTGGATTGCAGAAGAGAATTTTTGAATGATTGGACGTGGCAATGAGTTTGGTCACTGTAATGGGCTAAGCTGAGTGGCAGCAACTGTGCTAATGCTTCTTGTGTCTGCAGCATCTCAGGATATGATTGTCATTGTCTTAATAATCCTGCTGCTGCTGCTCATGCAGGCTTGGGCTAAAGAGACCTTTGCTCTTAAATACAGGCTTTTTGCTGTGCGCAGCCATAGGAGTGAGTGTTTCCTGTTCTGAAAGCTGCACAGTCCCCTACTCTGTCTTGTTTTACTTGAAACCTTAAATGGAAAGACATATTTTTTTATCTATGCCAATCTAATAGCAAAGATCCCCTAGAATGGGGGTAGGGGGAAAACTAGCCACTCCTTTGCATCTTCAGATGGTGGTAGTGGAGTTCATGTGGTGTGGTTGTGTAAGGGAGTGTAAGGATTTGAGGATACTTTAAAGGGGATATTTAGGTCCTGAACATCATAGGGCTTTGTGCAGCTGTGGAAACAAGACAAGGGTGAATCCATCTGAAATTCTTTTGCTTTCTGAGCAGGGGACGACCAGTGCTGCAGGTGGTACCACAGCCTGGGAACTGCTGTACCAGCCATGGAGTGTTTTCAGTACCACATCACAGCCTTGGATAGGGGATCCCATCATCCCACTCCCTGAGTACAACTCACTGCACTAAGACTGTCTTCTCTTGTTTAGCATGGGAAGGAGGTGAGGAAACTATGAGGGGGCAACAAGAGGCAAAGGTAGACGAGATAGGGCAAGGCATAATAAGATTGCAGGCGAGGCTTATCTTACGCGTGGGTCCCATTCCACAGTTAGTGTGTAAAGCGGAAACCCTGTATAGTGAAACACTCATTGAGTTGAATGGCGGGCAGAATCACCCGCACTACAGATACAGTTTTTAAATTGTTCTTTTTCTTTTCTGTTTTTGCCGAACACGCAAAGCTGAATTCGCACATGTTAAATGCGCATAAGATGCGACTCACCTGTACACAGTTACTCAGCAAAGGAACTCGTGGTCTGCAAGCTTTGAGCTAGATAACTCAGCTGGTATCCTCAGTCCTGACCTACAGCCCTGTCTGTCCAGACAATAATGGTGCAGGATTGGGACAAAGGAGATAAGGATGAAACAAGGAGACAATACTAGCCAGCATGAGCAGCAGAGGTTTCAGCACGCGAGTGGCCCAAACATTGACAAGATTTTTGTAGGCCTCATGGCAAAGGAGATCTTTATGGAGGTACTGCAAAGAGGAGGATGAGGTAGCTTTGCGGATATTTATGAAGAGCCCTCAATGTCCACCCGTTGTCTCTTATCTTCTGCTTAGATTGTAAGCTCTTTGCGGGCAGGGACCAAAATTTGGTTCTGTGTTTCTACAGTGCTTAGTACAATGGAGTTGTGGTCCATGGCTGGGGCTCCTAGATGCTACCGTGAAACAAATAATAAATAAAGAAAAAAAAATGAGAGATTCCCAAACTGTCTGTGACTTGTAATGGGTGATAAACAACAATTTATCTGCAGCGCTGTCAACAGCCCTTTGAATATGCCTGGCAGTGGTAGCTAATCCCAGCATACACAGAGCAGCCTATCATGTTCCCTTTAACTCTTGATTCCTCAGATTCTGATGTCTGCCCTGGATCCTTTTCACACTGAGACTATATAGCTGTAATATATCACTGCCCATGCCTAGAGCAGGAGACATACCATGTAAAGCCAAATCTGCTTCACTCCTGTCACTGACATATTAATTATTTATTATATAGAACAAAGGAAGCATGACAAAATATACTTCACCAGCTCTTTCTTGTTGCCTGTCTTCAGAAATTGGGAGCCCTGAGTAAGGCAATAATCTGTTCTCTCTTGTCAAGATTTCCATGCATGAGAAAAGTGATAACAGTCCTGTCCAGGTTGCATCCATTTCTCTGGGCAATGAGTGCTTTCATTGCCTTCAAAAATGCATGCATTTAGAAATTGACCATGACAAGTAAATGAAAAGAGGGAGGTAGAATGAAGTTGGAACTCAGCCCCTATCTACATAGATATTTTACAGGGTGGAGTGGGAGCAAAGTTGTTTTTTTTATCATTTGTTTGTTTTTTGGCAATGATTTGGGATTGCCACATTATTCATAAGTGGCCAAATGAGCACAAACAAGCACACTATCATCCTGTATTTTCTTTATGTTAGGGAAGCACTATTGAAGAAATCTTTAAGGATATTTTATTTTTCTTTACTGAGCTTATTTTGTATATCTCTCTGACTGTTAAACCTTTTGCTTTCACTACCATGAGGGCTAGTGTGCAGGGTTCAGAAAAAGCCAGCTACACTTCTATTCAAAACCCCTCAAAAAGCTTTTCCGTAGATAAATATTTCATGACTGCAAAGGCTAATTTCTCAGGACCTGCTAGGACTAAAAGGAAATGTTGTGTGCCCCATGAGGAAGCTGGGAATCTCCAGTAGGTACAAAACTCCCATTATGTCTGCAAGGAGGTGAGATATCAGAATTTAAATCTCTTGGGGTATGTCTTCACTACCCTCCAAATGGGCGGGTAGTGATCCATCCATCGGGGATTGATTTATCACATCTAGTGTAGACACGATAAATCGATCCCAGATTGCTCTGTCTTCGACTCCTGTAATCCATCAAGCTGAGAGGCAGAAGCAGAGTCGACAGGGAAGTAGAGGCAGTCAACCCCACGCCGTGAGGTCCTGAGGTAAGTCGACCTAAGATACGTTGACTTCAGCTACGCTATTCTTGTAGCTGAAGTTGCGTATCTTAGGTCGACCCCCACCCCCAGTGTAGACCAGGGCTTAGAGACAAGATAGGCAAGGTAATATCTTGTATTGAACCATCTTGCATTGGTACGTGGTACAAGCTTTTAAGCTACAGAGTTTACACATAAATAGCCCCAGTAATTTCATGTATTTATTCAGAAACCTCCTGACAAGAAACCCCTGGAAAGGAAGCTCAGCAGGAGGGTTTGGAATTGTCTGAGGCCTGGTCTACATTAGCAAGGAGGGTCGACCTAAGATGTGCAACTTCAACTACGTGAATACTGTAGCTGAAGTTGGCGCATCTTAGGTCGACTTACCTGCCATCCTCACGGCAGCAGTGGGCTCCCCTGTTGACTCTGCCTCATGCCTTTTGGTGATCTGGAGTTCCAGAGTTGACGGGAGTGCCTCTGGGGATCGATTTATCGCATCCTGACGAGACATGATAAATTGATCCCCAATAGATTGATCTCTACCCGCTGATCCAGCCGGTAGTGTAGACAAGGCCTGAAGTACTGGGAGCAGCACCACCAATAGATCTGAGAGAGATAAATAGATTAGATCTACAGGGAGCTTTATGTTAGGTTGTGGAGTACATTGTCTAAGGGGAATGAACTTCGTGGTTGTTGGAAGAGTCATGGTATTGGTATAAAGACTGATTGTTGAAAATAAAGGTACAATTACATTCTTATTGTGCAATCAAAAAAACCTAACCAGCCAAGCACAAAAATCCCTCCCTCCTTCAAAACATATTGAAAAGAATTGCCACCCAAAAAACTATGAAATAAAAAAATCAAGATATATAAATATCATTCTAAGAAACCACATGTTTCTGTACGTCTGATGTTTTGTCCTCCCTACATTTGCACTTTGGTGTCCTTGAACTCACTTACCATATCTCATGCCATTCTTGTTGAGTAATTTATTAGCAAGACAGCACTCCATCAGCTGTTTGATTACAGAATAAATCTTAAAATAAATTATGATGTGAAAAATAAAAAAAATTGGCCAATTCAACCAACTTTAGTAAAGCGAAAATGATGCTTTAAGTTTAGGGAAAGAGTGGGAGTTATTGCTCGGATGCAATATTTTTTTATTCCACTGGATGGCAGCTGAGCATCTCTTTTAAATTGGGAACCATGTTTTCCCTGTTCAGATCAGGTGTTATAATTTCCTGTGCCTCCTTAAAATGGGCATAAATGAAAGCGGAATCAAGTCCATAGTTTCCTTATAGAAAACAGCTGACCATCCTACACATTTCCTGCGCAGAATCTTTGAGAAGTTTTCACTAAGGTCTCAGAAATAATCTCTCTACTCTGGAAGAGGTTTTTCAGTATTTCCTGTGGCTGAGTGACGTTTTCCACAGTTTGGTTTTGCTGGGTGAAGTTTGCCTGCTGTCTGCTCACTGAATAAGAAAAGTGGGAAACCTGCATTCAAACTAATATCACAGCAAAATATGTCACTGTAAAATAAACTGCAATTTTACAAATCCTTTAATTCAGATTCTTTCCAACAGTAAAACAGAAGCAATTAATAACCTGATAATGAATAGTGATTAGGAAAGAATTAGTAATGCATTCTTGCTATAGCAGAATATGCATTTATTCTCCAATTAATAATGTTTTGGGGATTCATAAGCATTTTCTCAACTATCTAGCAGTTATCCTTATAAAATGATATAACTCCATGAATAATAATAGGTCATGTCTACACCAAGCATGCTTTACAAGTCTAGGAATACTGAGATACAATACCAGAAAAGCACTTCTAGAGTGGATGCAGCTATACTTGCAAAGCTGCCCTTCTACCAGGACAATAGAAACCCTATTTTATGAACGAATGGGGACTGAAGCGTTCATAAAGTCCAAACGTTCATGAAATTGAACATTTTAAAATTACAGGAAGTATGGTTCATAAGATGCAGTACAGTGCACTGCATCACTGTCTTTTTTGTCCTTCAAACCATGACAAAGTGATTTCCAGTGCATTGAAGGTTTCATAATGTGAAGAGATGTCAACTTGTTCTTCTTCAACACTTTCCTTATATGATTATTTTCCCCTGTCAGGAAAAATGGTTGATATAACCATTCATGCAGAAGATTGGTGTTTGTAAAATTGAGGTTCCACTGGATAACTTATTCTAACATCTCTTTCCTAAGCAAAAAAAGCTGTACTGGTTAAAGCACAGTTTTGCTGGTATAACTGCATCAGCTATACTGGGGCTTTGGCCACCATAGGTATGTCGGTTACAAATCACACCTCATCAAACTCTCGATTGACAGTCCTATGCCAGTAGAAGTAGACCTAACCTATAGTGTCTGTTTATTCACAGATATTTGTGTGAATAAAGGTGGGCTTTTAAAAAAATTATTCAGTTAGTTCTAATCATTACTATTACTGTATTCAATAATGAACATGTAGAAAGTTTTCTGTTTAAATGGCAATTTAAACCTCAGAGAAAGGACTAGAATTATATGCATACCAACAAGTCTATGAAGCATTTAGGTTCCATATAATTAAGGCCTTTTTCTGTATAGGTCCTAAAGCTTTGGAAAGATTTTTATAAATAATTTTGTAGGTTCAGTAAACATAATGCTTATTGCCATTCTTTTATTTCTAACTTTGGTAATTTAATTACATTCTATCTACTTATATTCTGGTGTATCTAGGTACTTATATGACCTTTATTAATGTAATATCCAAGCGTATCTCAAACATTAGAGAATTTGCCCTTGAAACACTTCCTTGAGCCAAAGCAGTATTATCCCCATTTTACTGACATAAAAACTGAGGTACAGGTGGCTAGACTCTGATATCCTTACTCATACTGAGTGCTCACTGATTACACTCATTTAAATTCATGGGATTACTTGTGGAATAGGGTGCTACTCACTATGAGTGAGTGGATCAGAATCTAGCCTTATAGATATATGTGTATATACAGTAACTGACAGTAGAGTTAGGCCCTTGTTGTCTTTTTCTGATGATACCTGCACTTACAATTGCCCCCAAGAAGCCAACTGTTCCCAGAAAAAGCAGACAGAAGGTCTCCAGAATCATCCTGGAACAGGAGAATCTAAGTGAAAGGAAAGGGAAACAATGATACAGAAAGTCAGTCGGGCTTAGTCCCCATCCTGAAAACCCTGAATTAGACCAGAATTTATCTGGGTCGTTCCAGGGTTCTAAGGCCAATCAAACTGGACTGAAAATCTGCTTAAAATCTGTCATTAATGGGACACTCAATAAAAATATCCAGACCAAATATGGATTCAGGTGCCAAGTTTTAGACACCCGAATTGGCCATCATGCCTAGCAAAGGCATATTACATAAAAAAGAAAAAAATAAAGCCAGGTGAATTCAGGCCTGCTACTGCATGTGGTTGTCATGTTCAAGATGAGGTTTGTCCACACACATCCAAACCCAGAACCTAGAATCAGGAGCTTGTCATATACAATATCTTTGATACTGGTGTTTACAGATTTTTGACTCCTTTTCTGCTCAGACGCAGTTTAGGACAGAGTAGGTGACCCATTCACTTGACTCTACTGGGTGACAGGAGAGACACATTAGCTTTTACTTAAATGGATGAGTAATGAAATTAGAAGATGAAGAACCAAGGAATCTATGAAAAACTACCAACAAATGGGGAATACCAGGAATTTTCACTAAGGAGGGATTATACCATAATACAATGGTCTGTAAAGAGCCAGAATATTGGGATGAACAGATGTAAGCAACTGTATTCTGACGTAAGCCATGTCAGGATGAGCTCTACCCTGACATCTGGTGGTGAAATGCGGGAATTGCAGTGAGTTGTGGAAAAGAACTTTGGGGTTGATCTTATTTGCATAGGCTCACCCACCATGCCTACTCCGAGCTCACAGCAGCCCAAATGGTCACTTCGGCTGCTGTGGGTCCCCCAGTTTCTCCGTTATTGGGGCAAAAAAATGACAAAGTGTTGTTACCCTGATTATGTGAATCAAGGACTGTGGACATGTACTTGTTATGCACTTCTTTGTTATGATGGAGGGACTCACCATCATCTAGGTAGCACTCACTGGGCAAGGGGCAGGCTTTCAAAACTCACTGAGTTTGAGAGAGGTCATGGGGAGGTTCCTATACCTTTTGGTTAGGGCCTTGTCTAAGGGCCTGATAGGCCTATTCCATGTTGTTTCTCTCCACTATAGAATGTCAGAGCTAATTTTTGATTTCATTAGGAGTCTAGATTCAGCTTGCTGTGCTGAATTCACTTTGGGTCCACTGGTGTGCCTGCGCTAAAGCCCCTCTACTAAAAGCTGAAATCGTTTGAGAGCTGCAACCACTGAGCACTGTGTTAAGTAGGGGGGCCTAAAGGCATGGTGGTGGCACCAAGCAGTTTGTGCGGCTAGCAGAGCGGAGCAGCGGACTCAGCCAAGTAGTTCCTGGGTGCAGTTTGTGCAGCTGGCAGTGGACTCAGCCGAGCAGTTCCTGGGCACAGTTTGTGATTGGTGCCGCAGAGCAGTTTGCGTGTCAGCTAGCAGGATAGCTAGCAGAGCAGTTTGTGCTGCTGGCGGAGTGGCTGGCACAGCAGAGCAGTTCGAGTGTCGGCTGGCAGAGCAGCTAGCAGATTGACTGGCAGAGCAGAACAGTTTATGGGACGGCCGGCGGAGCAGAGCGGCTTACGGTGAGGGCTGCAGTGGAACCCCACGGAGAGGTGGCGCAGTCGGCCCCGGACCACGTAAGGTGCCCCTTGCCCTACCCTCCATTTCCACCCAGACTGGGAGGTAAGACTCTGCAGGTTGACTTTTGAACTCTGCATTGACCAGGAACAGAGACTCTTGGGCTGTTGGACTTTTGTGACTATTGGGTGATTTTTGGGGTCATGGGACTCAAGAGCCAAAGGGAAGGACACAGCCTATTTGCTGGGAGGGGGGCTTCTGGTTCATGGTTTGTTTTTATTAATCCTGTTTGTGGTGTTTCCCCTATATAATGCCACATTGTTTCTCTTTGTTATTAAAAGGCTTTTGGTACACTCAGACGCTGTGCTTGCGAGAGGAGAAGTATTGTCTCTTAGAGACGCCCAGAGGGGCGGTATATGGTTGTCCCAGGTCACTGGGTGGGGGCTCAAGCCGGTTTTGTATTGTGTTATTGGAATGGAACCCTGGATACTGAACCCGGCCCTTGTTGTTGCCAACTCTGATGGGCAGAAGGGTTACACCTATGTTAAATCAAGTAATGAAGCATCCAGTTGAGTGTATGTGTCTTGATTTCTTTTTCTGATATCTGGCCCTTTCTTTCTTTATGTTTTTATTAAACTACCGGGGCTACAAACAGATTTCAGAACTGGGTTATCAAAAGCATCATTAATGTTCTTCTTATAGAGAAACCTAAAAGTTGTTCTAATGACAATGTTGCACTGTGCAAAACTCTGCTAATCTTCAGGAGCAACTAGTTATACCCAATTTATAAGAAAGTTTGAGGCAACAGATGGGAGGAGACAGTGACCAAGATTTAAAACAAATAAGAGCCTAAAGTGAGACTCCTAAAACTGTATTTAGGCAGCTGCAAGATTTTCAAAAGACCTGAGTACCCAGCGGCTCCCATTGACCTGAGTGGATGCTATTGGGTGCTTGGTACCTTTGAAGATCAACCAGGTGCTTAAATGGGAATCTAGAAGATCAAATTTATGCTCTTGTTTTCAAAAATCTTGGCAATTTGCAAAACTGGATCCATGCTTGGATCTTGAACCCCCACCTCTCCAAAGTGTGAAGGCACTCAGATCTGTGTTTCTGGTTTGGGCCTATTTAATACATGAACATTCAAACAATATTCACTGAAACTGCTATAAGAAATCTCTCTAATAAGCAGAACTCTGCCAATCTGTCCAGTACAGTTTTGTCCAACCTTTAATTTAAAACCCACTTGGTAGCCTCTTGGATAGCTGCTAAAAACTGGTTTCCCTGTATGTCAACATTCTGGGTTTATTTACTAAATAGTAACAGGCCAGAAAGAATCATTCTAAGCCTATGGATCCAAAAGCATAGGATCCAAAAAGATTGGATCCTGGCTGCTGCTCTGATCCCAGCCCCACCATCAACCTCTGACCCCCTCTGCTCCTAGCCCTGACCCGGCTCCTAGCCACAAATCCTCTCCCAGCTGCAGCCATGACCTCAGCCCCTGGCTCCCGGCCCAGCCATGGCTCAGACCCCAGTCCCAGCCCTGGCTCCCAACTAAAGCTCTGGTGGGGTGAGAGGCGCTGACTGAGATAAGAGGGGGTTTGAGGTAAAAAGATGGGTGACTACTGTTCTAAGGTGTTGCTTCTCTCTGTTCCTTTGGGTACTCCTATAATTCTCAAATTATTGCTGCAAGACTTGCCCATAAGGTCTGCCACTTCAGATTTAGGAGAAGATAAATCTGTGAGGCTTCTCTGCATAGAATCATAGAATATCAGGGTTGGAAGGGCCCTCAGAAGATCATCTAGTCCAACCTCCTGCTCAAAGCAGGACCAATCCCCTGGGCAGGGAGCCCTTGTACCTGATCTTCCATTGATGATATTCTCCCTTCTGCTTTATTTACACATCCTGTTGTTACCCACAAAAATCTAAGGCACCCCACCTATATCCTACCCAGGTAATTTAGGAACCTCCACCCTTTCCCTACTGAGGGCTCGAGGTGTAAAACACCTGCCCATACCCATGGGACTCAGGGAAAAACCTGTTCAATTTAACTATCTACCCTTTCCTACTAGGCTCAGGGCTCTACGAGTCTGTGGAAACTTTTCCCAGAAAAAGAGCCTTTCACAAGTGTGCTCTATTGGCTTATTAGCAACACACAGAGAATACGTGGGCCAAGCAAATCTCTTATGCTCAGCGCTCCCAATATACAGACAAATTTCACCCGATGGCCAGTCAAGATCCACTTGTCTGGGGGTTCCCAGCGATGTCTCTGCATGTCACAGTCGTGCAGAGGGATCAGAGTTCCAGCAGCTTGTTGAACTGCAGTCCGGAGATAATTCATGAGGAGTACTATTTTTTTTATTTACATTATGTAGGTAAAACGAGCCACTTCCTTTCATTTCACTAAACCTACCACATTATTTGATACACCTAGGTAACAACATTTAACCAGTCACACACTAGCACCTCTGTTTCCTCCTCCTTGCTCAAATCTTTTTTACATTTTATGTCTCATGTCCAAATTGTAACCTATTTCTGACTTTGTTTGTGCAGATGGTCAGTGTAAATTCGCTGGTAAGAGATTATCTTATCTGTTTTATCAATTCTTGGGGTCTTTCTGTTTCCTACCTAAGCTTCCCAGCACCTGGGTGTCTCTACTCTACAACCCTTGGTGTTATAACTCTTGTTAGGGGCATTCCTGAGGTAAGAGTGTCTTATCAGCTGTGGAGCATTTTTCTTAATTTTAGTGGTGAGATCCCTGAGTTTCTCCCAACGCTAGTCAAAGCTAGTGTAGCATGGGAGTAAGTTAAGTCCCAGGCCTACACTGTCAGTATTTGCGGAGAGAAATTAATTGAGGTAACAGTCAGTTATGTTATGGCCATTGTGGCCTTGATAGCCACTGTGTCTTCAGCAATTTTCTGCAGGAGGGCCATAATACACACAGTGCCCGCAGCAGCAGCTAACTTATTCAAGAAGTGGGGAACCTCAATCTCCTCGGTATTTTGGTTATTTGTAGAGAGAGTAGACAAATCTTTGCCTGCTGACATTCCAGAAGTTTTGGAGTACCTATTCCTTTACTAGGGGGTTGCTCAGGGGCCCTGGCCTCAATATGGAAATGAATATTAGCAGATGGCTCTGGAGTTCAGGGGGTCTGCTCCTTCATGCCACATGCTGAGCTCTGGAGTCTACCTACTGGCAGTTTGATATATTGTCCTTTACTGCAACCCAGCCAGTTTATGTCTGTATGACAAAGCTCACATTAAAGCCAATTTAAAACATTTTGCAAATGGGATTTCTTAGGACAATACATCAAGTGATTTACTAAATTCAGGCTATATTAGCTCTCATCTTAAATTGGCGAGGATCTTGTAGATATGGGGCCTTGTTCTCCTGCCATTTAAACTTGTTTAACTCCATTGCTTTCACTGTAGGGACCACTGATTTATACCAGCGTAAATGAGAAGAGAATCAGGTGCTTGGTATTTAGAGGCAAAAGAGGCGAACAGAACACAAAGCTGCAAATAATGCACCATACATAAACAGTGTGCATCATCATATGTCTCTACTCCATCATATTTCCTACAGTATATTTTACCTGTTCCTGCTCTTATACTGACTTTTATCAAAAGAAAAATCAAATAAAATCTATACTTGCATTTAATGTTTCTCTCAGTATTAAAATTATGATTCAGTTCCTGAATTTGGCAGATCTGATAATAAAAGCGTAAATCAGAACCATGCCATTTATCGATTCTAACGACAAAAGTGCCAAGACCATTTTTCAGTCATAGCCTTGCTTGAATCTGGAGGACTGTGAACCTCTTAGGATGAAACTTTAAATAGCATATCGATTTTCATTCTGCACATGAATCCCCAGGGCAGGAAATGTCTGCTATCATGGTGTGACCAACCCGTAAGAAGACTCTCAGAACAAGTTGGGAGAGAAAGAATGATTGATTCACTCTGTGATGTTCCAGCAGAAACTGTACAGAACATGCTCACGCTGCTAGTCTGAGATGTGCTGCTACTGCACAAATTGCTCAGAGCAAAGGGCTTTTCACCTTGATGGGCTAAAGTGACACTGAAGAGGTCTAATTTGTTAATTTAAAAGTTTGAGGGCACCATTTTAATGTTGAGATATTACATAATTGTGCCTAAAGAAACTCTCAGCTAAGATCCAAACTTTTTTTTTTTATACAAATGGGACCTGCCACTCCCTTGCACTATGGGTTGCCATTTACACCTGTGCAATGAGCATGAAAAGTGAATGTAAAGTGTTATAAATTCAGAATCCTGCCTCAACTCACAGCAGGGATAACGTTCTATACCTACTTTGCATTCATGATGATGACACAAGAGTCAAGGCCCTGGGGAATCAAGCACATGGGATGGAATTCTGGCTCCACCGAAGTCAATGACAAAACTCCCTTTGATTCCGCTGGAGCCAGGATTTTACCCATGATCATATGGTCACAATCCATATTGTCTTCCTTCTGATAGACTCTTTTCCCATTTATTTGCCCAAATTCAATTTACCTGTGTTATACTCAAGGATACAAAGAGATTTGGGATCTTGCTCTTCTTTTTCTTGGAATTTCCCCTTGTTTCCCACTCTACATCAGCCCTATAAGCCTCAACATCAGCATCAGAAGTGGCAACATCTGCACAAACATCATCATCATCGACAGCAATAATCTGATCAGATTCACAAGCAGTTCTGTACCCCATTAGCCAAAAAGTGTGATTCCACAGTGAAGGGTGGGAAGACAATCTTTGACTTGATTAAAAGGCACTTTCTGCATTGTGCTACCTAAAAGCAACTGTGTGATCAAGTCAAATGCCAACTCTTACCCATATAAAGGTCTTTAAATAGAAGGCTTTGAGGAGCATTCTTCCCAGGTGTCACAGAGTCCCCAGTGTGATGCTCTGGAACTGCTCCCTCTGGAGCCAGTCAGGACTCTGGGGGGAAGCTTCCTCTCCATAAACAGCCTGTCTTCAAGGCTAGGAGCTTCACAGCTTCCACCTTCCTGGGTCTGACCTCGGAACATTCAGCACCTTCTGCCCCTCCGTGTGCTTCCCGCAGCGAGCCCACCGAGGCGGGGTCCTGGGGAAACCTATGAGTCCTGCACCCCAACTCCACAGTCAGACGTGACTCTCAGCCAGCCAGTAAAACAGAGGTTTATTAGATGACAGGTACATGGTCTAACACAGACCGTACAGCAAACGTGAGCCCTCAGCTGGATCCATTTTGGGGGCCAGAGAGCCAGATAGCTCCTCTGCCCTTCCCTGCCTGACTGCAGCCAGCTTCAGACTGAAAACTCCCACTCTAGCCCCTCCCCTGCTTCCTCTGTCTCCTTCCCGGGCTAGGTCAGGTGACCTCTCTCCTCCACCTGGAGTCAAGTTGCAGCTTCAGGTATGGACACCTTCACACAATAGTCAGAGGAATCATTAAGAACATTCCTACTCCGTCACACCAGGTCTCTTGCAAATGGAATTTAGGGGACTCTTTGAGGGGAGGGTTGGTGTCCTAAGCCTTGTTGCTGTTGTGGAAAGGAAAAAAGGGACAAGAGGATTCTTGACACATTGAGATTAGGAAAGGGTGATTTGGTTTGGATATTTTAATAATCCATGCAAGCCTTTACCCAAAGCCTTAAATGAATCCCAAACATCTTTGTGAGCTAAGAAAAAAAAATCCATGTATTGTTTGTGTTGAATTTTTGCAGTTTTTTTGGTATTCCACCAGCATAGAATACTCCTTCTACATAGGAAGTAGAAAGAGATCAAGATATGTTTCTTCTGGAGATATTTCTGACATTGTAGACAGTAGGAGGTGATGATATCCAAATCAAATTTCTGCATGGGAATCCAAACAAACACTATAGAGGTTCTCCCTGCACTTTCCTGGATTATTGTCTACAACTGTATTTGACACCTTTCTCCTATTTAGGATGACCAGCCGTCTCAATTTTATAGGGACAGTCCCACGGTTCAGAGTTTTGTCTTATAAATGGAAAATGTAGAAATGGCAGAACTGTTAAATGACATTTTTGTTTCAGTTTTCACCAAAAAGTTAGTAGCGACTGAACGTCTAACATAGTGAATGCTAGTGGCAATGAAGTAGGCTCAAGGGCTAAAATAGGGAAAGAACAAGTTAAAGATTACTTAGACAAGTTAGATGATTTCAAGTCACCAGGGCCTGATGAAATACATCCTAGAATACTCCAGAGCTGACTGAGGATGTATCTGAGCCATTAGCGATTATCTTGGAAAAGTCATGGAAGAGATTCCAGAGGACTGGAAAAGGGTAAATATGGTGCCCCTCTATAAAAAAGGAAATAAGGACAACCCAGGGAATTACAGACCACTCAGCTTAACTTCAGTACCCAGAAAGGTAATGGAACAAATAATTAAGCAATCTATTTGCAA
This sequence comes from Dermatemys mawii, assembly GCA_007922305.1. NCBI lineage: Eukaryota > Metazoa > Chordata > Testudines > Dermatemydidae > Dermatemys > Dermatemys mawii. The sequence continues at coordinate 416,090 of ML677463.1, read as the reverse complement.
ACACTTAGAATATAATAAGGTGATAAGTAACAGTCAGCATGGATTTGTCGAGAACAAATCATGTCAAATCAACCTAAGAGCTTTCTTTGTCAGGGTGACACAAGCCTTATGGATGGGGAGAAGCAGTAGATGTGGTATATCTTGACTTTAGTAAGGTTTTTGATACAGTCTCGCATGGCCTTCTCATAAACAAACTAGGGAAATGCAATCTATATGGAGCTACTATAAAGTGGGTGATAACTGACTGGAAAACCATTCCTAGAGAGTAGTTGTCAGTGGGTCACAGTCAAGCTGGAAGGGCATATTGAGTGGGGTCCCACAGAGATCAGTTCTGGGTCCGGTTCTGTTCAATGTCTGCATCAATGACTTAGGTAATAGCATAGAGAGTAAACTTATAAAGTTTGTGAACGATACTAAAGTAGGAGAGACTTCAAATGCTTTGGGGGATAGGATTAAAATTCTGGACAAACTGAAGAAATGGTCTGAAGAAAATAGATGAAATTCAATAAGGACAAATTCAAAGTACTCCACTTAGGAATGAACAATCAGTTGCACACATACAAAATGGGAAATGACTGCCTAGGAAGGAGTACTGTGGAAAGGGATCTGGAGGTCATAGTGGAACACAAGCTAAATATGAGTCAACAGCATAACACTGTTGCAAAAAAAGCTAGCATCATTCTGGGATGTATTAGCAGGATTGTTGTAAGCAAGGCATAAGAAGTAATTCTTCCACTCCACTCCACGCTGATTAGGCCTCACCTAGAGTATTGTGTCCAGTTCTGGACACCACATTCCAGGAAAGATGTGGACAAATTGGAGAAAGTCCAGAGAAGAGCAACAAAAATTATTAAAGGTCTAGAAAACTTGACACATGAGGGAATATTGAAAAAACTGGGTTTGGAGAAGATAAGACTGAGAGGGGAAATGGTAACATTTCTGAAGTACATAAAAGATTGTTACAAAGAAGGGGGAGAAAAATGATTATCCTTAATCTCTGAGATAGGACAAGAAGCAATGAGCTTAAATTGCAGCAAGGGTGGTTTAACACTAGAATAACTTTCATAGAGATGTTGTGGAATCTCCGTCACTGGAGATTTTTAAGAGCAGGTTAGACAAACACCTGTCAGAGATGATCTATAATAGTTAGTCCTGCCATGAGTGTAGGGGACTGGACAAGATGACCTCTCGAGGTCCCTTCTGGTCCCATGATTCAATGATTCTATGATACAGACACCTATTCCCATCCCAATTTTTTACTTGCTATCTGGTCACCTTATATCTACTCTTGTATCGTAGCAGGTTGTTCTTCATCATTACTTGAACACTCTCTAACCTGATAACAGCCAACGTGGTTCTTTTGTCCGGGGAGTAATGTATGATTCCATATAGTGCTGAGGAGCCTTCTTTTCATCCTCTTCCACAGGGCCTGTGTCATGGATACAACTCCATGACACAGGGGCTAGATGGCAAATCCATCATAACCTGCCAATACTGTTCTTTAAAAACAAAAGCAGCCTTTTCTGTTTGTGTTTTTTATATGATGCAGTGCAGATGACCATTGTGTGTGTGTGTATATATATATGCCACTTAAACTGTGTGACAGAAAGTGCTGCATGGGCTGCATGATGCCCTGGATAGCACATAAGGCTCAGACTCAGGAGGCTGACTACTGGTATGCTGTTTGATCTTGAACTAGATACTTAAGCTTTCTCTGGTTCAGTTTCCCACTCTATGAAACGGGAACAGAACTACTTGAAAAGCAGCCAAGAGCAGTATTATTAGTTCTGTAGCAGTCTCATCCCTGGCCATCCCAAGTCAGAACAAAGACCCAAACCCATGAATCCTGAAAACCAGCATAGAGTACTAATGCCTGCACCACAGTACAGGCACCTTCGGGGCTCATTTTCAGCATCATTCTGAATTTTTTCTCTCTTGACATGCACTGAAAGAATGTTCCTTGTCTGAATATGATGACAGCATCACTTTCTGTACCTGAGATTTTCTTCTTTAATCTGCTCATTTTCTATTAGTTGGGGACTAGCTAGAGATGAGAAAAATGCCAGTGACTGTCCCTTGGATGTCTTGATCTGGGGACATAGAATAAGCTGTGAGAGGAACAATCATACCACAACTGACGTTCATCTGACTACACAGGAAATGCTTGCTGTGGTAACTCACTGGATATGGGCTGCTCCCCAATGAAGCAATCAGTCATCTGTCTGAACCAGGGAAAGTTTCAGTCTGAATCAAGTCATTCATCTCAGTCCAAAATCCTGTCTGCAACATGTATTTGATCCTAGCTGTTCTTTTTTAAAAAATGTATTTTTTTTGCCATTAAATGGCACAAATCACAGATCTATAAAGTTATGTTTTGTCTTCATGACTAAAACCAGGACAAAATACAGAAAGAGGTTTTTATCTGTTTTCAAACAGTCAGTTGCAACAATTAGTTGTCGGGATCAATTGAATATAACATTCAAGCAGTAGGAAAGGAATCAAGAGAGAGAGAGTAAAATGGAAAAGGAAAAATATAATAGAAACAAATAAGGAGAAAACAGAGGAGAGGAGTAAGTTTACAACTGGCATGGCTGAGAGAAAACGAGGCAGCTGAGTGTGTGAAGAGGAAAGTTTCAAAGTTTTCATTTTCCCATTGTGGATAATTCTGGTCCAATTACCACAGCATGGTGCGAAACTGATACAAAATGAAGGATAGAATTGTTATACAGTTGTGCTGAATATGGAACAGGAAGCACAGATTTACACTGTTGCTACACTAGATTACCACTGTCATTGTTGCTGGTTGTTGTTGTTGTATAGCAGCCACACCAATCATTGATTTTATTATTTGAAAGGGACTTAAGATTCTTTCCTTGCAGTGGAAAGTAATGTAGATGTTTATTTTTGTGCTTGCACAAAGCTCAACCACATACTTCTGGTAAGAATAAGCTGTATTATTAAACCTACATTTTAGTCATGTATTCGGGGTAGCCGTGTTAGTCTGTATCCACAAAAGCAATGAGAAGTCCGGTGGCACCTTAAAGACTAGCAGATTTATTTGGGCCTAAGCTTTTGTGGGTAAAAACCCCACTTCTTCAGATGTCACAGACATTTTTAGTAAAAGTCATGGGCAGTAAACAAAAATTCATAGCCTTTGACCTGTCTATGGCTTCTACTATATGCCCTTGACTATGCCTAGTGTGGGGTGCTGCAGGTGCTGGGGGGGTGCAGCCTGTGATCCCCACTGGTGAGGGGGGGCATGGGTATCAGTGATCAGCCTGGGACCCCTGCCGGAGGAGAGGGGGTTGGCAGGGCCGGCGGGCTCTCTACTTGGCTCCGCACCTCCCCAAAAGTATTGACATTCCCCTCCCTCTGCTCCTAGACAGAGGCATGGCCAGGAAGTTCTGCGCACAACCTCTGCCCCAAGCACTGGCTCTGCAGCTCCCATTGGTCACTGCTGAAGCAGTGCCTACAGGCAGAGGAAGCACACAGAGTTGCCTGGCCATGCCTCTGCCTATGATACACGGGAGAAGGACGTCGCTGCCCCCAGAGCCCACCTCATCCCATCCTGTGCCCCAACCCTCAGCCCCCTCCCACACCCAAACTCTTGCTGCTGCTAGGGGAGCAGGTGCAGTGGCCCGAGAGTGCCCCAGCAGCTGCCTGTGTGACTGGCTCAGGGGCTGTCCCAGCTGCTCAGGCAATCCGTGGGCCAGGCGCATCGGCCACGGCAGAAGTCACCGAAGTCATGGATAGTCACAGAATCCATGACTTCTTTGACCTCTGTGACAAACTCACAGCCTCATTTGTTCTACGTTAAGGGAAACAAAACAAACAACATAGAACAAAAGCAAAGTCTCCATGGGTTTGTCTAGATTAGGAAAAGAAGTGGAGGTAAATTTGGGGTTAGCTGACATGTTCCGCATTTACATGAGGCTGTGGTTAGGTCAGGAATAGATTTTAACTAACCCTTTCTCACCTCAATCTCTTTTCCTAATCTAGACAAACCTCAGGAGAGAGCATGGTGTGTGTATGTATCTTCTGTAACAGCCTGAAGCAATTCTCAGAAAAAAACGTCTGCCATCTCTGCACACCAGTGGTTGTAGTTTCACTGCTTCGTATGAGGAGGAAAGTGAAAGTGAGGATTTGTCAGACTGGGTCACTGAGAGAGTGCCAGAAGCAGGGAGAACCAGGCAAGAAGGCCTGGAAGCAGGGATGTCTTTTATTAGACTTACTGTGCCATAGTAGGTATACGAAAGCATTCAAGATTAAATGTTATTGTTCATTTCCTGAAAAACACAGGCTGGGCAGAACCCAGCTATAAAAATTAGCTTTACAATCAGTGAGAGTGCTGGGAGCAGGAGAAGGTGAGAGCTTTTGTTTGCACTTGCAGGTTCATAAGCAGAGGTTGGACTACTGGAATTGTGGTTTAAAATGGTGTCTCTGTCTTTGTTCTGCATAGTGATAAGAACAGCAAAAGATCTTATCTCCAATTCTGGTACATGAATGCCCTGGAGAGAGGCAGCCCGCCTGTCCTGTTATAAAAAAGACCCCAGCAGCCTACAGAGGATATATCAATTTTGTTTCAAGTTCCTGACTGAAACCACACAGGAAGTGTCAGGCTTGTGCTGCTATTTTGAGATGTGCTGCCTTTACACAAAGACCTCAGAGTAAAAAGACTTTTGTCTCTAAGAGCAGACATGACGCAGATGAAATGTACAGACCATTCGTTATTTTGCTATTATCTTATCCCTCCTGAGTGAAAGAAACGGTGGGAGTTCCTTGTTAAAGTATCCGTAGCACTTTTGTGGCCATGATAATTACAAGTCCAGAGAGTTTCTTTCTTACCAGAGGACAATATCCTGGTGAACTGTGTTCTTATACAGTTCTTTTCTGGACAGGTAAAGCCATTTTAAAGCTGGAGGAAAACTGGCTTTCTATCTCTGGAAAACTAGGATTCTCTCCCTCTCTCCCCATGTAAGTTCCAGAACCTTCCCATTTGGGCCAACTCACTGACAATACCCGGTCACATATAATAGCCTGGACTCATTATTGAGTGGCTTCTTTCTTCCCTTCCCTCTGAGCCTCCCACTGCAATGCTGCAGGAGTCAGCAGGAATCTCATCGCACACAGCTATCCCAGAATGGGTCAATGAGGTTGTGTCTACACTGCAATAAACCCCCCACAGCACAGCCGCGCTAGCCTGGGTCAGCTGACTCATGTTCACAGGACTAGTGTTGCAAGGCTATAGCATTTCAGTGTAGATGTTCTGGCTCTGGGTGGAGCTCTTGTGAAGTCTCAGAGCCCGAGCTCCAGCCTGAACCCAAACATCCACACTGCAATATTACAGCCCTGCAGCCCATGCCCTGTGAGGCAACAGGGGGCCCCAGGGCCGGGCACTCGGGCAGCTCAGCACCGGCGCACCCCCGCCACGGGGGGCGGGCTGCACTGCGGGGGCAGGAGAGAGCCGGGAGGAAGGCTCACCTCGGGCCTCAGGGGAGCCGGCAGGAGGTGCGGGTGCCGGGAGCACAGTGAATGCGGGCGGAGGACTCAGGAGGGGCACCGGGTGGCTGCACAGTCGGCCGGAGAGAAGTGGCGCTTCGAGTTGGAAACTGCCACTTCTCTCCAGCTGCGAAGCTGCCCCTGCTCCTCCTAAGTCCTCTGCCCACTTTCGGGGGCCGCATTCCGAAAGGGGCTTTAAAACGGGGGTTGGATAGCGAGTGGGGTCATGGAACAAGGAGCGGGGGTGGCGGGTGGATAGGCATGGGAGTCCCAGGGTACCTGTCAGGGCGCAGGAGTGTGGATAGGGGGAAGTCAGGGGACAGGGAGCGGGGGTGGAGGTGGGGGGTTGGGTAGGGGGTGGCATCCCGGGGGAGGGGGGTCGTGGTTAGGGGAGCGGTTCCTGGGAGGGGGCAGTCAGGGGTCAAGGATCGTGAGGGTTGGATGGGTTGGGGGTTTTGAAGGGGTTGGGAAGTGGGAGAGGGAGGATAGGGGGCAAGGGGCAGGCTGTTTGGGGAGGCACAGCCTTCCCTACCAGGCCCTCCATACAGTTTCCCAATGCTGATGTGGCTCTCGGGCCAAAAAGTTTGCCCACCTCTTATATATACTCATTATTCTTTTCAGGAATTAATCATAAAAATCCCACTATATTCAGATACTATGGATTTTTTTAAATCATTTGCATTCCCTCTTCTCATGGATAACAATCAAAATACAGTATTTAAAAAAATAAGAAAAACTGACAGCCCTTCTCCCATCCCAGTGGGGTTTTTTTGGCCAGGGGACAATGCCAGTAGTTAAAGAAGGGGCAAGAAAAATTTACAGTGCTACTTATCAGTCTGAATGGGCAGACCTGAGCTCCTTTCGACACAAACTCTTCAACATTTTCTGTCACTGTGGCAAGGTATTTGAAAATATTTGTGAACTTCATTAATAGCAAACGTAATGCAATAAATCAAGGAGCAGGGATTATTCCATGCTTTCTTTGTATGCAGAAGTCAGGATGTGCCAGGAAATGACTCTCATGGTTTCTATATGTCTTTTTCTGCCCACATGGTAGGTCTTGGGTGAACAGCCTTCTTCTCACAAATACAAGGGTTTTCATCTTCACAATTATAAGACTTGGCTTCTCTTTGGACAAAGAGTACAAAGTCCCCTGGAGGGTAAAATTGGGTTAATGTAAACCTGAGAAGGAAAATGAATATGACAGGTAAACCCAGATTTAACAGATTGTTGTGTTACCCCTTTAGATACTTCTTTCTCAGATGACAACCTCCGTTCGAGGACTGCTGTTTATATGTCAGTTAAGCAAGATACACTTAGAATATACTCAGACTCTAGGTCATTGATATTTCCTGTACTAGTAAACTGATCTGCAAAGCTGCTGATATCTGTTACCACTCAGCAGAAGGATGACATTGATGTCAAAAAGAGGAGAAGCAATATATGTCTTTATAATTTTTTACGTCTTCAGACAATTTTCAGTAGATGTTCATATCCAAGCTAATGTGATTTTTTTTCAAGCATGTTTGCTTGAGACACTGAATCAAATACTTTACTAAACTCTAACTATAGTAAATCTATAGACTTTCTTGGCTGGTGCTGGTGTTGGAGATTTTATATATTAAGGTAAAAATAACTAAAACTGGAGCCAGGTAACTTCCATAATTTGAAAGTTGTTCAGATTCAGGATTTTAGCTTGAACCCAACTGAGGAAAGATGAATAAAGCACAGACCTAAAAACAGAAAACTATGGCACATGGACAACCTCTAACAATGAATTCTTAAATACACCATACCTACTGCTTGTACTGAACTTTAACGGAGAAGAAATAAAATCAAAGTTACACATCTATATAATCCCTTTTGGTGTACTAAAGCCACCATTTTCTGAATTAGGTATATTTTATTTATGTAAACTTATCTAATACTGTTACATTAAAAGCCCTGAAAGCATTTGGGTATGACACCTTCATTTGTACCTGTAGGAGGTCCTTAGGAAGAGCCTGGAATTGAACTTTCTAGTTCCAGAAGAGAAACTGTGGTATCACCAGCAGACTGTCCTGTTTGAAGATGGACAGCATGACCCAAGAGAGGAAGATTTATTCTCTCTGCAATTTTCCGTCTCAGACCGCACAGGAAGTTTTCAAATTGAAGTAAGATGTTCTACACCAATCCAAATAGCTCAGAGCAAAGGGGCTTAAATCTATGAGAGTTAAAGTGACACTAACTAGGGCTATGGTGTTAACTTCAAAGTCTCTCTGCAACTAGTTAAATTCAAAATGTATTAAGCCACAATGCAGACTAAACAATCTGTGGCGCTTAATGTTCATATAGCCTGATCAAAAGCCCATAGAAGTCAACAGAAATATTCTCATTGATATCCATGGGCTTTGGATCAGGCACATATTACCTTACATTTTTACTATTTGGACAGGTCTTTTGCTATCTATTCTACAACATAGGTTTTACAACTCGTAGGATACGTCTACTCTACACGCGCACACACACACACGAAACCTTGCAGAAGCCAGCCTCAGAGGCCTGGATCAGTTGAATCTGGATCATGGGTCTAAAAATATCAGTGTGGTCATTCCCATTCAGGCTGGAACCTGGGCTCTGAAACCTGGCAAGGCTTTTTTAGCTTCATAGTGTGAGACCTGTGAGCCTGAGCGAGTTGACCCACACTCTTAGACTTGCTGCCCCACTGCAGTGTAGATGTACCCATAGTCCCTGGATTGTAATTAATTGAAGATCTCTCTGCACTTTTATCCTCTCAATTTTTCCTCATATTTTTCCATTCCTCATTTGGCTTCTCCTGGAATTTGGAAAGATATTGACAAATTAGTGGGAATTCAGAGAAGAACAATGAAAATGATTAGGGGTCTAAAGGGATAGAATTCTGAGGAAAGATTAAAATAACTAAATATTAGAGGTGGTTGAAACTTGGAATTTCCATTCTGCAGGAAATCCTGATGTTTTGAAATTTACCTTTGTTCTCAATAAAAGCAAAAACAAGACATTTCAAAAAAATTATGAAATGAATGTTCAAGATTTTTTTATATAGCTTGAAATGTTACATTTTCATGAAACTGAAACATGTTTTCCAGTTTCAAGTTTTTTAAATTTAAAATGTATAAAGTGAAATGAATTTTTAAATGAAAATTCACTTGGAAACAAACATTTGAAATGCTCCATTTCTTTTTCTTTTCCAGGGAAAGTTTCACCCAGGGAAAGTTTCAATTTTGAGAAAAAGACATTTTCCTGTGGAAAATGTTCCAGGTCTACTAAATTAGAAAGATTGGCTAAGAGATGAATAAGTGGAGATATGATAAGAGTCTACAAAGAGTTTAAAGTTGTGAATTCCGAGGAAGGGAAATAATTATTTATGTGGGGACACTGAATTATGATTAGGAATAATGGGATGAAATGAATAAAGAAAAACTTCAGGATAGACATCAGGAAAAAAAATCCTGACATTGAGGGTCTCTTAGAGGGGAAGTAGTCTTCCCAAGAGATGTATCTGAAGGCCCAGTGCTGAAGCATTTAAAACAAGGACTGGAGAGAAAAACCATGAAAACCAAAAAAACAATTAAATTACCTGTAGCACCAACACCAGTCCTGTCAGCATCTTCAGGCCTCTTTACCCAGACACTGCAATCCGCCACCCCAAGGGTTAATAAACTAATGCCCTGAAGAATGAGAACCTTATAGTCCTGGTATCTTTTTCTCTAGCTGGTTTCCCTGCAGATGCAGCTCAAATACTGTAAATGCCACTGTAACCCACAGGCTCATGTTGCAGCAATTTTATTTTAAGTCTAATGAAGGGAGAGAGCAGTGGGGAGGAGACATGGATTTTTGCTGAATCCTCCATATCTCTACTCTACACATATGCAGAGAGCAGGACAAGATGCTTAGTTAGAAGGGCCCAGCCCCAGAAGCATCTAAAAGAAGTGGTAGGGAGGTATAGTAGTCTCTGGATATGTATGCTTACTAACTGCCTCTGAAGTTGTACAGAGGGTATCCATTAAGGCCAAACTGCCTTCCAAGTTCCACACATCCACCAAGAACAGAGTGGGGAAAATGGTATGAACAGAAGGAGCAAGAGATTGTCCAGTGGCCTCAGCAGCGGAACCATGCAACACTAAGAAATGTCTTGTGCCACTTTGGATCCAGATTACAGACGCCCTATCTTTCTGGAAGTTGAGCAGATACCAACTGTTGATGCCAGAAGTGGAGTTAGCCATGAGGAGTTTCATGGAGAACTGGAGCTTCCATCATCATCTGATTCTGTGGAGTTCAGGTGATACATGGACTATTGATGGCACACTGCAGAGACTGAGAAGTCATCAGCATGTATGGGTGTGTGCATACTAAAGTGTATAGCTGGCACTATAATTCATGTAACAGCAACGAAGGGGGGAAGTTTGTGTGGGAAAACACCGAGTTATTAGTTTTGTCTAAGGCAAAGTTTTCACAAGTATTCCAAAATCTGGTTACAGATGTTTGTATCAATATTAAATGTTCATCCTTAAGAAATTTGACGACACTCTCTCTCAGTGGTTTAAATCTGTGTAATCCTTTTTTTCTAAGACCTGAAAAGACTACGCTCTGGCCTATGTTTCAGCAGACAGATGGGCTGAGGCACAGATAAAAAGGGAGTGTATTAGTTACACATAATGTTACCTCAGCACACTTCTAAACTGTTACACCTGGTTCTCTCCTTAGTCTGGTGTAAGTCAGGAATAACTCCTTTGAATTCAGTGGTATTACTCCAGAGTAAAACCAGTGTGAGAAGAGAATCAGGTCCAAAATTGTCTCATCCTTTTTCTAATATTACTGAGCTATTGGGGTTATTGCTTCACAATATGTTACTCAGGAAGATCCTTAGCATTGAGCTCCACAGGTTAATTTTACATTTTATTAATGAAATAGTCCATTTTATCCATTTACGATTTATAGTATTTTTAATTTAATTGAGAATTCTCTGGTTCTTTTACATCATAGGAGCAAGCTAATAGATGTTCCTATGAGGCTTCTCCTATCCCATTCTTTGTTTTACAGATCTCTATCACATCTCCTCTCAGTCTTCTTTTTTTAAAAAAAAGCAGAGAGGGAGAATCACAAGTATAGCTAATAATTGCTGAAGGAAACAGAGGAAAAAAAGGAGTAAATGTTAAATCTATTTCACTTGAAATACGAGTCATTCCAGAGTATTTCCCTCCATTTGGGGAAAGTATTGTATCTAAATGTTAATTGAGTAGAGTAGGAGTGAGTAAATGTAATAATTACTTGAGAACACTAGAGCAGACTTGCTCAAGAAAGAGGAAAAGACACACAATGTAACTGTAACGTTTTGTGAATGAATAAAAAATCCAGTTTAATCCTACTCTTGCTGCTTTCTTCACTCCAAATATAACAATGAGGTATCATCTTTAAAGGAGAAATACTTAATATTGTCCCATTATTTTCCTTTATTGGGTTTTTTTAAACACACTTTAATTTCTGGTAGTCTGAGCCACAATACAACTGTGCTGAAAACAGAAATGCAGAAATCATCAACAATATGTGTATTAACAAGAACTTTAGCTTTTTTAGCTGATGCTGCTTTAACTATGTGCTCAGACACAACTGTATACCTACATCACAGCAGGAATCAAACCTTGATCTCCCACAAGGCAGTGCATGCTGCTAACCACCCAGGAACACTGTGAAACTTGTCCCACATGAACAAAGTTAGGAGCATCTTTAATGGATTCATGATTCAGGTCCATAGGCTAAGTGTGAGTAATGACCAGGGGTCTCCAAACTACAGCCTGGGGGCCGGATCTGGCCCGCGGCGTCGATTTATCCGGCCCCCAGCCCCAGCTGGACAGGCACGTAGAGAAGCTGCTACTACACCCCTGCGCAAGCTGCTGCCAGAAGCCCCATGTGCGGAGGAGTGAGTGCCCCCGCGGTGCGGCTGGAGTAGCAAAGTGGGGGGGTCGTGGCAGTGGCATGACTGGAGGAGCAAAGGGGTGGGCCGTGGCAGCGGCCGGAGGAGCAAAGGGGGGGGTCACGACACTGGCCAGAGGAACAAGGTGGGGGGTGCAGTATCGTCCCCCGAAGCCCCTTCAAAAATCTAATATGGGTCTCATCTCAAAAAGTTTGGAGACCCCTGGTAAAGACTATTCAGTGGAAAAGTGCAGCCGGAGGTTACTTGGGGGATTTCTCACAGATCCATGGGAAATGAACTGTACAGCTGGAGGCCTGGAGAGCACCCTTCAATAGGACACCACAGTGCTGCACGGGACTGTTAGAGATGACCCTGCAAAAGACATAAAAGGAACACAGATGGGCTTGGGGAAGAATAGTGAAAGATTCCCTGCCAAAAGAGAAACAGGCTCACGTTTTACTCCACTCATATTCTGGTTAATGACTTCAAAGGGAGTTTTTCCTGAGTAAACACTAAGGCCAGGTCTATACTGAGGGTGGGGGGGCGTCGACCTAAGGTATGCAACTTCAGCTAGATGAATGGCATAGCTGAAGTCAACATATCTTAAGTTGACTTATCTGGGCATCCTTGTGGTGGTGAGTTGACTGCTGCCACTCCCCAGTTGACTCTGCTTCCGTCTCTTGTAGTGGAGGAGATTCAGAGTCAAAAGGGAGAGCACTCGGGGATTGATTTATCTTGTCTACACTAGATGTGATAAATTGACCCCTGATAGATTGATCACTACCCGCTGATCTGATGGGTAGTGTCTATGTGGCCTGAATAAGGTGCTCAGAATCTGTCTTATGGACTTAAAAACAACTGAGCCCCCCCACCCCCAAATAAAAATTGAATCAAACCAACTGTATATTGCTGAATGTTGAGCCATCTTCCCAGGCCCAGCCAGAGTCATTGAAATTTGTCAATCCAATCCAGTGGGCTTCTGTATGGATCACCTGTAACAGGTCCTACAAGGGAAAGAAGGCCAGAAGGGACAAAGGATCTGAACAGAATCACCCTGGGCAAAAACAGCAGCATAATGTAAGGGAGTAAAATATTACAACCTTTCAGAAAGTAGATTCCTGTGATTCTCACCAACTAAGATCTGCTCTGTGAGCCGCGCAATTTCAGTCTCTTTAATACTCCCTCGAATCATGGTACTTGTGAGAAAGACCCACAAGAACTGAGAATTTGGGAACTAGTGGTGATCCCAACTGGTGCTGCAGGGGAGTAAACACCTCACACCGGCACGGTGCTTGTGGAGGAGCAAGAGTATGTCCCAACATTCACTTGTGTCATTGTACATGTCTGTTAACTAGAAATAAAAAGTGCAAAACAATTCTTTACCAGATGTCATTCATCCCATAATCTTACAGGACTCCATTTCTGATGCCTGTTCTCACATAATCATATGGGACTCTGCAGCAAATGTCAGTCTCCCATAGTCTCACAGGTAGAGGTGGTCCAAAGATGGTATTATTTTCTGTGGAAATTTTCTACCAAAATGGAAAATTCTGACTATCCATTTAAAACTCCAACCCCCCAAAACTAGAAATATTTTGATTTTCAGAAACTGAAAAGTGAAAAATTCCAGATGAAACCAAAACATTTCAGTCAAATTCCTCAAATTTTCTGTTCAATTTTCCAAAATCTAAAGCTCATGAGGAAAACAGATGCTTGGTATGAAAATTTTCATTGAGTCAAAACACCCATTTGATGTTGCTTTAGAAAGTTATGATGCAAATGATGCAACTGGAATATGTTTTACGCAAAAGGTCTCTTCTAAGGTATCATTACAAAGCTTATGATCTACTGAGTGTGTTAATCCTATTTCTTGTATCTGAAGTTAGGAATATGAAATATAACTCTGAGGTCCTATTGTAGTTATGCAAAGGGTGGGCCATTAATGGTGGTTTAGAACCCTGATGACTCCCATTGACTAGGACAATTTGTTGTAAATGGCTCTGTTTACTTGTAAGCCTTCGTGGACATGTATACATGTCACATGATATTAGAATCCATCTGAAAACTGGTGCTTTTCTATTTAGAAGGAGGGGTGAAAACCCAGAGAGAGACAAAGGATTCTCGCCTTGTGCCCATGATATAAAAGGATGTGGAACAGAACAAAGGGAGCTCCAAGTCATGAGAAAACCCCAAGTTTTCATCTAAAATGTCTGCTGGAAATGACATGGACTGTACCAGGGGAAAGATTGGGCCCAGACTAGGAAGACGTCTGGTCTGTGAAAGAAGCTTATTGGAACATCTCTGAGGGTGAGATATTATCTGTAATCAGTTTATTAGTGTATTAAGCTTAGACTTGCGTGTTTTGTTTTAGTTTGCTTGATAACTTACTTTGTTCTTTCTTACTTGGAGCCACTTAAATCCCACATTTTATACTTAATAAAATCACTTTTGTTTATTAATTAACCCAGAGCAAGTGATTAATACCTGGGGGAGCAAGTAGCTGTGCATATTTCTCTATCAGTGTTATAGAGGGTGGACAATTTATGAGTTTACCCTGTATAAGCTTTATGCAGAGTAAAACGGATTTATTTGGGGTTTGGATCCTATTGGGAGGTGGGTGTCTGGGTGCTGGAGACAGAAGTACTCGCTGAGCTGTTTTCAGTCATGTCTGCAGTTTTGGGGACACGGTTCAGACCCTGGGTCTGTGTTGCAGCAGGTTAGCGTGTCTGGCTCAACAAGGCAAGGTTCTGGAGTCCCAAGCTGTCAAAGAAAAGGGGCTCAGAGGTAGTTTCAGCACATCAGGTGATAGTTCCAAAAGGGTCTCTGTGATCGAACCTGCCACACCCATTTTCTGTCAAAAAAGTTTTGATGGGAAATTTTCAGACAGCCCTACATTAGAACTCCAAACTATCATATCTGCCAATCAGATTGCTACAGATCTGGCGGCATTACTGGCATTTACCTTTTCCCTGGAGTCATTGATTACCAAAAGCCCTGAGTCTTGGGCAGAGCAGAAATTCTGGCTAGAAATCCAATCTTTCGTCACGTTGGAGAAGTAGTAACAGCTGTCTCTATATCGTACCCACTGGTCAGGGCATCCCGGACAGGAATGATCTGTAAAGGAACCATAAAATATGTATAATGGGTCAGGTCAGAGACTTTGCATCTTTCCTGGAAATACTTACACTTGATAGCCAAGGCCACGGAGACTCCTAACAATGCCAGGCAGAAGATCCCCAGAATCACTGCAATGATCTGCCAGGGAGCAGCTCGAGCAGGGGAACCTGACAAGAAAATAGGAAACGCAAATATGGGCAGAATGAGCCACTGTCCTGAGTATCTGTAGTCAGATAACACAGGACCATATCTGAAAACCAAACTACATTTCCATTCACCAGATGCTAAGTAATTCTGGCAGCCAATGAGAGTGCTTGCAACAAATTTGTCTTGTCTGTCAGAGCCCTTCACCTGCAAACCATCCTGCTTCCGTGCTATGTGCTGCTTTTTATCTCCCTGCTAATATGATGTTGATTAATATAATAGAGAAACATTCTTATTTTAATATCCTTAAAATCTCTCTTGGGGCAGAGGAAGTAGTAAGTTGTTTAACTAAAGACAATACAACAAAAGGCAGAATATCAGTTGTTTGATAATTTACCATACCTTTGATTTCTGCATTTTCAGGTCTTTGATTCAACTGCACTTTAGGAGGAGTGAAAAAATTTGTATTCGTGTAGATCGTCTCTTTCTTTCTCATCTGCAGTGGGTTATAACAATGGAAATTTAAGACTGTATTTTACTGGGCTAAGACAAGAAATTAGTAGAGTGGTCACTAGCTGCAAAATATGATATGGATCTGAACTTCCCCAAAGTTATTTGTCTTTTGGATCAAGTTTTTCAGTTTGGTTCCATCTCTAAAAACAAATCATAATACATTTGAACTGTATGTCACATGAGTTGCCTAAAATAATAATTTCTTGAATATACTTTTTTTTTGCTGCTTGTACTAGACTGTAGCACAGAAGAATTAAAAAGTTACACATTTATATAATCTCATTCATTGTAAGTATCATCACACCTTTCTGAATTTACAGCAGCAGACTGGACATTTTGTGGCAACTCCATTTACATTTAAAATATAGTATAGATTTTAAAAAATATCAAACAAGGAAAAAATTCATAGTGAGCAATTCTGGTTCTGTCTTAAGCTGAACTTATGTACTCTGTCTCTTTATTTCTTTCTGTGTATATAAATGCATCTTACTTCTGTGTGTTCCATTCTATGCATCCGATGAAGTGGGCTATAGCCCATGAAAGCTAATGCTGAAATAAACTTGTTAGTCTCTAAGGTGCCACAAGTATTCCTCATTTTCTTTACAGATACAGACTAACACGGCTGCTATTATTAAAAATCTCTTTATTGTTACATGAGAGAGATTGTCTGGCTGTCCGTTTATTAAAAGATCAACAACAGCCAACAGTGGAAATATGAATGTCTTCTGAAGGCCTAAGTAGGTTACTCACATTACTCATAAGAATCCCTGCACCTTCCCAGAATACTCAGAACAAGGAGACTTTTAGAATTAAATACAAGTAAGTAACAAGGAGTAAAACTGTAATGTTTTACTTCCTCATTACTTACTTGAGAACAAATATGAGTTAAAGTTGAAGGAAAACATTACAGTTTTACTTCCATATTAACTCATATTAGCAAATTTGTTTACTCTATGTGTGTGAGTGCATATGTACAGATAATATAAAGGGGCGAATGCAAGAAGAAAAAAAAAGTCCCACAATTAGAGAGACAAGGTGGGTGAGGTGTAGCTTGGAAGAGACAAGCTTCCAACCTACACAGAGCTCTTCTTCAGCTCTTTTGCCAATAGAAGTTGGTTCAATAAAAAATATTACCTCACCCACCTCTCTAACATTCTGGGAACAACATGCCTACAACACCACTGCACAGACCAATATATGTTGAGTCTTTCTACAGCATTTTCTGCTTTCTTCACATTCAGAGCCTTCTCATATGAACAGCAGCCTCACTTCCACTCCTGCCCCCAACAAAGCAATGAATAGCTGTTTCTATAGTGCAGAGCTTTTACAGAGTAACCAATGCTGCTAACCTGGTCACCCAACTTCACAGGAAACTGTCTGCAACCGAACATCAATATCTGAGAAAAACAGCTCAGGTACTCCCACACTTCACCTCCCAAACACACCAGCTGTTTCTCCATCAGAGAATGGAACTGTTTGTTATTTAAAAAGTAAAATAGACATCACAAATGATTCAATGGATCACTTCCCATGGATTACTATTAAGAATCATTGCAAATTTGCCCTGCAGCCATGCTACGTATGTATCGCTGTTATAAACCCATTCCAGTCACAGTACTCTCTGGGTACCTAGTAGTTCCCAGTTCAACTCTCAAATGCAATGCAGAAAAAAATCATTTGAAATTGACATTTGGGAATGAGAAAATTCATTTCACTTAAATTATTAATTAGAAACATGTTTTTTTCTTTTGATCGTCTTGATGAAAAATAAAATAAATAAAATGGACCATTTCCAGTTCTGTTAGTGACACAAGTAGTAAAATGCTTTTGAAAATGTATTTGCTTTTTATCTACATACCCTTCCACAATAAAGTACAGTTGAATTGGTGGTGGAAAAGACAGCCACTTGGGATGCTGTGATTGGCTCTAATTGGCTGGTGAAAATCCTGAATGGTTTGTGGTTTAGCAGATTTAAGCATCTGCTTCTTATTCTGGCCAAGCTCCTTTTGGTGTTGTCTTATGTCTTGTCTACCTGGTGAGTTAGGTCCACACTTTGACTTCTGCACACTAACTCGCAGTGTAAGATACAGGTGTCATGGTTTCCATCTTCCTCCCTGTACCAATGTTTCAAGTCATGATGAAAGAACTGACTAATCATAAATATAGCACTTTGCATCCATGTAGTTGCCAGAAAATACCTCTTCACCTGTGACAACTGCACAGTCCCCATCAATGTACTCTTTTTTATGATGGAAAAAAATGTTACTTCAAGTCATTTTAGTTATGGAATCATAGAATTGTTGGTCTGGAAAGGACCTCATGAGATCATCTACTCCATCCCCTCATACCAAGTCAGGTTAAGGATACCTAAACCATCTCTCACAAAGGTTTGTCTAACTTGTTGTTAAAAGCTTCCAGTTCCTACAACCTTGCCAGGTAACCTGTTCCCATGCCTAACTAAGAGTTATAAAGTTTTTTCTCATGTCTACCTGATTCTCCCTTCCTACAATCTAAGCCAACTATCCTTTGTGGACATGCAAATCAACTGATCACCATCATCTTTATGACAATATTTTATGTGTTTGAAGACTGTAATGTCATCAGGGCCTGCCAAAATTTGTCCTAGCGTACTAAAGGAACTAGATGAAGCAATACTGGAAACATTTGATTATCTTTGAGAACTCACGGGGGATGGATGAGGTCCCAGAGTGAAGGCCAGGGAAAACATAATACCTTATCTTTAAAAGGGGGGAACAAAGAGGAATTGTAGACCAATTAGCCTAACTTCAATAGCTGGAAAGATACTGCAACTAATTATTAAACAAGCAATTTGTAAGAACCAAGAGGATAATACAGTAATAAAAGTAATAACCAACATGGATTTGCTAAGAAGAAATCATTCCAAACCAACCTAATTTCCTTCTTTGACAGGGTTACTGGCCTTGTGGATAGGAGGGAAGCAGTAGGCATGATATATATTCTTTTACTAAGGCTTTTGACTCACTTGTACATGACATTCTCATATGCAAACTAGAGAAATCTGGTCTAGATTAAATTATTGTAAGGTTGGTACACAACTACTGGAAAAACTGTCCTCAAAGAGTAGTTATCCATAATTTACTGTCAAACTGGATGTATCGCGGGAGTCCCACAGGGGTCTGTCCTGCATCTGGTACTAGTCAATATTTTCATTAATGACGGATAAGAAAGTAGAGAGTATACTTATCAAATGTGCAATTGACACTAAGATGGGAGGGATTGCAAGTGCTTTGGAGGAAAGGATTAGTATTCAAAATGGCTTAGACAAATCTGAGAATTGGTCTGAAATCAATAAGATGAAATGCAATAAAGGAAAGTGCAAAGTTCTACACTTTGGAAGTTTAGATAAAATGTACAAATACAAACTATGGAACAACTGGCTAGGCAGAAAAGGATCTAGGAGTTGTAGTGGATCACAAACTGCATATAAGTCAATAATATGACTCCCCACATAGGCAGTTGCAAAAAAAGAAGGCTAATACAATTCTGGGATGTAGTTAGAAAGTTTTTTCTACTATCTAACCTAAATATCCCTTGCTACAGATCAAGCCTATTACTTGTTGTCCTACCTTCAGTGGATAGGGAAAACAATTGATCCCATCTTCTTTTAAACAGCCTTTAACATATTTGAAGACTGTTATCAGGTTCCACTAAGTCTTCTTTACCCAAAACTAAACAAGCCCATTTTTTTAATCCTTTCCTCATAGGTCAGGTTTTCCATCAATTTTGTTGCTCTCCTCTGGACTCTCTCCAATTTCTCCACATCTTTCTTATAGTGTGTTGCTGCAAAGCAGACACATTACTCCACCTGAGGCCTCACCAGTGCAGAGTATAGTGAAACAATTACCTCCTATGCCTTACATATGACACTCCTGTTAATACATCCCAGATTGACATTTGTTTTTCTGTCGTGGTGTGGCCGTGTTCATTCATATTAAATTTGTGATCTGATGTAACTTCCAGATCTTTTGCTGCAATTCTACTGCCTAGCCAGTTACGTCCAATTTGATTTTTCCTTCCTAAATGTAGTAATTATTTCAACATCAGTACCTTAGTTTCCTGAAGGTGCCTAATCACTCTGGAATCTAAGAGCTGTGGCATATAATAATGCCAAACCATTTTAGTAATAAGAGAACAATTTTGGAGAAGCATATAAATATCTCAAAGGAAGGATGAATGAAGTCAAGGAGGTCTAGAGAAAGCAGTAGAATTTTATCTATGTAGCACAGATTATTTGTCAGTCCCTGCCAACACTGGGCACTGACTGAGATTAGGGATCATTTGGATCATATTGGACTCTGACTCATGTTAATAGAAATTTTTTTGACTTCAGTATCTCGGGACATTCTATGTCAAGGGTGGCCAAACTTTTTGGCCCCAGGGCCACATCGGGATTGTGAAATTGTATGGAGGGTTGAGTAAGGAAGGCTGTGCCTCCCCAAACAGCCTGGGCCCTGCTCTGTATCTGCCCCCCTCAGAACCCTCAATACATTCAACACTCCCTGCTCCTTGTCCCCTGACTGCCTCCTCCAGGGACCCCTCTCCCAATTGCCCCTTGGGATCCCTCCGCCATCCAACCCCCCTGTTCCCTGGCTGCCCCGACCCATATCCAGGCCCTCCACGCCCTATCCACCCACTCCAACCTCCACCCCATTCAACCACCCCCTGTTCCCTGTCCCCTGACTGCCCTTCAGGAGCCCCTTATCCAACCCATCCCCTAGCTCCACATCCCCTTACCATGCCACTCAAAGTGGCAGGAGCTTGCAGCCCCACTGGAGCCAGACACACCCCTGCAACACTGCCCAGCAGGAGTGGCAGACCAGAGTGCTGGCGGTACAGCGAGCTGAGGCTGTGGGAGAAGGGGGACAGCAGGTATGGGGCTGGGGGCTCACCTCCCTGGCTGGGAGCTCAGGAGCTGGGCAAGACAGTGTATGAGTCTATGAGTCAAAAAGTCCTTGGCACATCCATTTGACGTAGCATCTGATTCTGAAGCCAAGGGACATAGGACAGAGGTGGGCAAACTACGGCCCATGGGCAGCACGTGGCCTGCGGGCAGAAGGGACCACTGTGATCATCTAGTCTGACCTGCATATTTCAGGCCACAGAATTTTACCCATTCACTCCTGTTATAGACCCCTAACCTCAGGCCAAGTTACTGAAGCCCTAAAATCATGATTTAAAGACTTCAAATTGCCAAGAATTCACCATTTACGCTAGTTTAAACTTGCAGGTGATCTGTGACCCATGCTGCAAAGGAAGGCTAAATCCCCCAGGTTCTCTGCCAATTTGACCTGGGAGGAAATTCCTTCCCGACCCCAAACATGGTAAACGGTTAGATCCTGGGCATGTGGGCAAGACCTGGGAAAGAATTCTCTGTAGTAATTCAGAACCCTCCCCATCTAGTGTCCTATCTCCAGCCATTGGGGATTTTTGCTACTGGCAGCTGCAGATGGGCCACATGCTGTTGTAGGCAGTACTGTCATACCACCCCCTCCATAAACTTATCAAACTCAGACTTTTAGGTCTGTAAAGAGAGCTACTGCTTCCCCACATGCAAGACTCGTAGATCTTATCACAGGATAATCACAGTGAAAAGTTTCAGGGGGTTTATGAAATTCAGTGCAAGAATAATAGCAAATCATAAGTAGCTTCTCAACGTTGCTCTTTCATGGAGGTATGGATATCAGGTAGGGTAATGTGGTTAACAATTTCTGATGAATTGAAAATTCTCTGTGGTTCAGAAATCAAATTGGCCAGAGCAGTCACATTGTTCATTTTCTCCAAGAATATTGGCTATAGATTTCACGTTGACAACATTCCCCACAAACCCCTCCTTTACCCCATTTTCACCATGTGCATACCCAAAGGCAGAAATTCAGGTGCCTAAGGAAATTTTATTGCAAAAACTTAGACACTGAGTGAGTTTAGGTGCTTACAGGATTTGTCATGGGGTTTTGTACATCAGAGTGGAGTTAAAACTAAGATTTAAGCACCTAAAATAGGGTCTTAGGTGCCTGACTCCTTTTGAGCATTCTGCCCTTAGTAACTATTAAATTCCATTTTTTCAGATTATTTTCCCCCAAATGTAGTGTCTTGCACTTTGTCCAGCTTGATTCTTACTTTATTACCTGTCGATGTTTCTCACTTCTCTAGGGTGATTTATATTATTTCACTGTTAACGATATTCACAGCACTTTCCCCATTTAATATTTCATTATTGTGTTATTTACTCACTTTTACAGATAAAGCACAAATATGTTAAGTAAATGCAGCCCAACAGAATCCTATGCGGTAGCTCTTCACAAGATCATATGTTGTCATTTTGCTTCTCCCTTTGCTTACAACCTTCATCAGTTTTCTGGTGAAATTTCTTGATTCATAGGCAAATCAATGTAAACTGTTTTCTCATGCGTATTTTCTTGAGAGTCTATATCAAATGTTTTCCTACTATCCCTATATGTTCCTTCTACCACCTTCCTTATCAGATGCTGAACTTGTAGATTTTGCTTTTAAGGGTAAAATAATTAAAGATGGGGTCAAAACTGACAGTTCAAAATTGCTGAAACCCAGGAATTTAGATTAGACTCATCCCTGTATCTAACTAATATTACCCTAAGGAGGATGAGGTCACAGAACTATAAACAAAAGATTATATATTACAGAGACTCTCACAACTATAAATACATAATCCCTAAAAAGAAAAAAAATAAAATCAGTTACATGTCTGTAAAATATCTTTCATGGAAACCCTTTCACTCATTTCTTCAGTTAAAAATCACAAGTACACTTTACCAACATTAATGTTCTACTCTAATAATAAAAGCTTTATATGTATTTGGCCATGATACCTTTGTCCGTAGGCTGAAGAGCTAGGGTAGATAATTTGTGCTTGATCTTTTCTGGTCCTGTATATATGAATCCCCAGGGGAGAAAAGATGATATTTCACTCTGGCTATCCTGATAGAAGATCAACCATGCAAGCCAAAAGATAATGGCTTATTCGCTTCATGATGTTCCAGCTGAAACCGCACAGGAAGGTCATTGTCTGTTCATTTGAAAAGACCTCCCTCAATGCAAAGTGCTCATTGAAGATAGTTCATTGCTGGAAGTGCCTGATTCTTCTCTGACTCAGATGTAAATCAGGTGTAACTCCATTGAAATCAGTGTAAATGAGATGAGATTCAGGTCTAATTCTTATTTTAATCTCAATGAACTTCTGGGGTTACTTCTCAGCAGCAGGTTACCAAGGAATACCATGGAATTTGGAGTTCCACAGGTTAACTTATGTCACGTCAATGGAATATTTCATTCTAGACATTTGCAATGTACTGAATTTTTAATTTCACTCTGAACCACTATGTTTTTTTGTTTCGAAGGAAAGGGTAAATAGGATCTCCTAAATGGCCTCCCCTGTCTCATTCCCTGTTTTATAACCTTTTATCACATCTTCTCTTAGATTTCTCTTTTTAGAAACATGAGAGGGGAAAATACACAAATATAGTTTATAATAATTGAAGGAGACTTAAAATAAAAGAAAGACTGGTGAATCTGCTTAGCCTGAAATAAGAGTTATATCAGATTATTTCCCTCAATGTGGGCATATTAGTATATTAATTTATTCTAATACCATCTGGGTCTCAG
This sequence comes from Dermatemys mawii, assembly GCA_007922305.1. Lineage (NCBI taxonomy): Eukaryota > Metazoa > Chordata > Testudines > Dermatemydidae > Dermatemys > Dermatemys mawii. Next base: position 393,205 of record ML677463.1, on the reverse strand, counting down.
CTGTGTATTAATGTAATACCTGCTGGACAAAGGTGTGTAGCTGCACTCCCTAGAAGTATGGCTCATTTCACAATCTCTGTCAGTATTTTTCTCCAGACTCCCCAGTCTGTCCACATTACCAGCCTGTACAGCACTGTCATCTGCAGTTGCATCCTAGGACCAGGCACGGTTTCCACTTCTCCTACTAGATAATGAGCCAATCAGATAGCTCAGGATTCCTTCTCACTAGGTTACAGTAATAACTTGCTCAAAAGTAAGCAGGTGGATAATTTTCCTGTCCCAGTTTCGATAAGAAAGGTTGAGGATTTACTGACAGACTGGTCAGTGCAACCTATTTAACGTCTCCTGTGATTCTCCCAGACCTGAAGAAGAGCTCTGTGTGGCTTGTAAGTTTCCCTCTCTCAACAACAGAAGTTGGTCCAATAAAGGATATTACCTCACCCACATTGTCTCTCATTGATTACACACTCAGGCCCTGGTCCTCAAAGATATGAGAAGCACTCAAAAATAACCAGAGCTTCAAATTCAATAAGGCCAATTTAATGACAGCCTCCTACACAATAAGGAGCCAATGTAATAAATGTAATGAAAGATGAAATATGATCCCAACTTCTCAAACCAGTCAGCAGAACTACAGGTGCATTGAGAACAAGTTCAAAGCTAGGGAGAAGCTCTGCTATGAACTCTTATGCTTACAAGGATAGCGTTTGTTGTTATCATAATAGGATAAGTAAGGGTGCACATGTACAAACTACAAAACTGTGTGTTGGGGAGAGGGAAACCCATTTTTGTACCATATTTAATACAAGATTGTCCATGGTATGGCCTAAAGTGATGCAAAGATTCTTAACCTCATCTGTGAATGATCCCCATTGCAATATATGGTATGACAGAGGAAGCAAAAGCATAAGGAAAACCTGCACACCAGCAAGAATTCCATCTGTCCATCTTTCCAGGGTTGAAGACAAAGTGTCTCTGACTCAAACATCTGGGAAGGCCTAAGGCTGAGCTGTCAGAATCCACTGTGAGGAATTTGTCTGATATTTTAATTCCAGCACCCTGTGCTTGGGACAAAGCTGTCCTTGCTCCAACGGATGGTCCCACTGCTCATGACCCAGGCACCTCATGCTTGTCTACTCTTGAGAAATGTACCATGGTTAGGAACCCTGTGTTCCCCTATTATATTTATTAATTTTTGTCCACTCACAAAAGCATTCCAAATGCATGACAAATATCATTTGGAGTTTACTTGCTTTCAGCTGTGTTAAATGCTGTGTGACTTTCACTGCATGCATCCCACGAAGTGGGTATTAACCCACGAAAGCTTATGCTTCAATACTTTAGTTAGTCTTTAAGGTGCCACAGGACTCTTTGTCACTTCTCTTAATCTATTTTCATCTGAACTATTTTAGTGTCAATGTGAGTGGCAATGGTTCAACCAGTCCTCAAGGGTGGCATTTCAAAAACCTAAAAAAATACGCTGTCTGGGGGAGCTGTGTTGAGCAAGGTACCAAGAAACCATTGTAATTGGAAGGGTTTATAACAGAGCTATTGTGAATGCAGGGCAAACCTGCAAATGTTTTTAACATGAATCAGCATGGCTAGAGAAAATGCATTTAAACCAGCCCTTGCCTGCATTCAGTAACAAAACAATTCAGTTCTCTAGCAAGCAAACTTGTTAGTACAGGCCAGAGCAGCCAGAAATTTGTGAGACTTTGCATGTGCATATCTGAGCTGCTTCTCAGTTGTTGATATTTGACCACAAGGTGAAGTAAACATATTAGCAGCATCAGTTACACTGTGAAAGCTTTGCACCATGGAAGACATAAACTACCCTAGTGGGGCTTCCTTGTGTGTTTATTTGCTGTGTGTTTCTCTTTGAAGGCTCAGAAACTAAAGAAGTAGCAAAAACACTGCAGAAAGGCCCTAAAAACTGAGGGATTTTGATTTTTTACTCTTGCAGATTTCTAGTGTCTACAAACACACACACACACACACACACACACGCACATACACAGAAACTTTGAAAAGATAAATTAATCTGAAAGAATTTTATTTTTCTTAGATGCTTTGTCTTTTACTCTAAAAGTTCCTGTGCTCTGAGTTCTCTGGTCAGGGGCAGGGTTTCCAAGTAGCAATATGAGCTTGATGTTTCCTGTGTGGTATAAGCCAATGCCTTGAATAGACATTCATATTTCCTGTGTTGGCTGCTATTGACCCTTTAATATAAGGATAGAGAGAGTGCCTCATTTAACAGGAAAGAGTAGCCACATGTAACCAAAGTGTCTGCAACCTAAGATGGAGCCAGCATTTGCTGCCTGTGTCATCTTTCTCTGTTCAACCTTCTCAGCCGTTTGGAGAGCATGATCCTCACTTTTATAACCGTGTTGCTGTTTAGTGATGTAAACAGCCAGCCCCTCTTGGTTGAATTTAACACAGTTTCACAAGCAGAGCCCTAGAAGTGTGTGTTGCTCTCAGACCCCGCAGAAGTACATATGGAGTGCACTGATATCCCACCTGGAGCCAATGAATGATCCTAACTCTAATACCAAAGAAAGTCCCTCAGTGAAGTCCCTCGCCTAAATAAGTGCGTGGAGGTTTGTCCATTGCTTTAAACAACATTGACCTGTTCTGAGCAACCTGATTAACCACCTGTGGTGGAGCCCCGGGGGTGCAACCTAGGCCGTGGGACCACTGAGCCTTTCAAATGCACCAACCTGGACTGCCTCTCACACTGTGATGCTGATGTCAAGCTACAAACCTCTAATAGGCACTATGCCATAGGTGCTGGAACTCAGGGTGGCAGGGGTGCTGCTGCACCCCCTGGCTCAAAGTAGTTTCCATTATATACAGGGTTTACAGTTTGGTTCAATGGCTCTCAGCACCCCCACTATACAAATTGTTCCACCTCCCCTTACACTGCACTTACACAGACATCCACAGACAGGGACACACCCAACTGAGTTACATGAATGATCTCCCAGCCACTTATGAACCATCAACAGAGATGCCCCAGCCAGTTTCACCCAGATCCAGCCCTTTACCCCAGGACTGTACTGTCTTACACTGCTCAAGGCCCCCTTGGGCAGTGCCACTTCACTAAGTGGTTCGCTACCCCCTCGGTGTGGAATGGACACACCTTTGTAAACTGAACTGAGATTTCTGAAGCACTTCAATCAAGACACACATTTTAGGGTAAATATAAAGCAAGTTTGTTAACTACAGAAAGATAGCGTTTAAGTGATTATAAGCGGTAGGCATAAAGGTCAGAGATAGTTGCCTTATAAAAGTAAACATGCATTCTAAATCCTAAGCTTTTAGTCTAGGAAAGAGTTGAATCAGACAATGTCTCACCCTGATGGATGACACAAGCAGGTTGCAGTTCTTCATTACACATGTAACTCCTCTGCCAGTCAGAGTTGGCAGCAACAAGGGTTGGGTTCAGTATCTAGAGGCTCCTTTTCAACAATACAACACAAAACTGTCTCAAGCCCCCATCCAGTGACCTGGGACAATTACATACCACACCCTGGGTGCCTCTAAGAGGCAATACTTCCCCTCTCACAAGCACAGAGTCTGAGTGTAGCAAAAAAGCTTTTAATAAAAGGAGAGAAGTAACCTGGCATTAATTTGGGAAAACACTGCAAACAGGGTTCATAAACATAAACCATGAGTAAAAGACCCATCCCCCCGAGTAAGGTGGGCAGAGTTCTTTTCCCTCAGGTTCTTAAGTCCGGTAACCAAAAGTCCCTTTAATGTGACCGTCCCTTTTGTGCACCCAACTCACAGTTGTTGTCCGAGGTCAGTGCAGGCCCAGAGTTCTGATTAGAAAGTGAATTCATAGCAGTGAACAGATGACAGAAAGTCTATTCTGGGTGGTAAAGAGAAAAACAATAGGACCATAAAACTTAAAAAGCATATTCTTGGAGCTTCTGTATCGCCATTGACTGTGTATTTTACAGACTCTGGTACTCAATAAATTCAATATGTTCCAACAAGGTTTTGGAATTAACACCATTTTAACTCTTACGGATAAAAGCCCCTTTGCTCTTAGAAAATAGTTCTTCCTGTCTTAGCTGTCTTCTATCAGGGCACTCTGATGGTGCTATCAGCCTTCTTCTTCCCTGGAGATTCACCTATAGAACCCGGACAGATTTGCTATTTCATATACCTAGGCCTTCAGTTGCCTTCCAAAGACCTATAGGTACAGTTAATGGTTGCATAATCAAATGCTTATCAGATTTTTATTTTTAGAGCAGTTGTTCATTGGTGCATATAAATGTTACTTGCACTGTATAGTTCAGGAATAAATGACAATTCTGACAATGAAAGAGATTATGTTAATGTGTATCTTTTAATTTTTCTTGGGTGAAGTTTAGCTCAAGTACAAGAAAAGGCATATTAAATGATTTGTTATTTCAGGCAGCTCATGGAGCATTAATTATATTTTGTCTTTAGAAATGAGTCCAATCCAAATACTTGGAGGCAAACTCCACTATATTTCTGAGAGTTCAGATCCAATCCAGACTTTGAAGCTAGCCACAACTTTAAAATTCACTTAAACAGAGTCTAAAATTTCCACCATTATAAACCATCAGAAATGAGCCATCAGGAGCTGTGCAACAAAAATTTGGAATGTCACACTCCTTCCAAGAAGCAAAGGAAACAAAAACCTAAGGAAACCAAGAGCAAAGGTACTGTCTTAATAAGCCGCTGACTTTACACTTTCTTTTATTGACCATAGTCAGACCTCCTCCTACTTTTACAGCCCTGACTTTTGATATGTGGAATGGTAGAGTAAAAATGCCACTCTGTATGTCACACAGCATTAGTTAATGGGAGGAGAATGTGACAGCACCTACGACCAAATAGGGTTGATGTTCATGGACATTTCAAGATGGGGGCCCACAGTGCTGGCAGGCATGACAAGTACCTATTTCCTCCAAAAATTCTCATTGGCAGCTAGAGTTATTTAGGCCCAGATGTGTGAGTCCAGGAGTGCAAATGAGAGATCAGTAGGATCCCAGGAGCATGCTGAGGAGAGATGAAGGTCTTATTGCCTACCCCACCAGAAGGAAGGTTTAAGACAAATTGGTACTTACTCAAGTTGTTCACAGGATGAGAAGGTTGTTTTAAGACAAACCTGCACACACATAATGATGGTGGGGTCCTTCACTCTCAGACTGAGGCACTGAGCATTTTCCTCAGTATTAGAAGGGAAACCTCCCGCTAGCTTTCACTGTCCAGGAAGGATGTGGATCCACGCCACAGATAACGTGGCTCAGACCAACATGCATTTTCTGAATCTTAACAAGGGAATCAGCCTGAAGTTCTAAAAAGAGCCTGAATGTTTGAATCATCATGATGCTACTTTGTTACAAAGTGGGAACTGTCCCCCTTGAGCTAGCATTTGGTGAGAAAATTGAAAAATGTCAAAGTGAACAAATGTTCTCTCTCTCTCACTCTCTCACTCTCTCTCCCCTTGAAAACAATTCTGGTTCTGCTCTGCTACTCTTTCCTTGTATATAAATCGCCAAGGGAAAGAGATTGTCTATTTGACCTCTTTTATAAGGCAGTAGCAGTCAACAGAAGAAATGAGACTGTCTTTCAAAACACTGGCTTAAGTCACACTGGGAGACTACCAGAAAGAAAGTGAGAAGTTCTGCACCCTAACCAGAGCACTCAGAGCTAGTTAAAAAGAGGAGTAAAATTTTACAGTTTAATACTTCCAAATTAACTCATGTTTGTTTACGAAATCAATTCAATGTTTTAATGTGTATGTGTATTTGTGTACATGTAACAGCAAACATTAGAAAATTGCAGGTGCAAAAAATCAGTTGGGAGGGCCCTTCAGTAGTGTTTTCTGCATTCCTCAACTTCTGAATCTTCAAATTCAAGCAAGAAATAAAAGAAAGAAAAAAAACTACCCAACCAACCAGCTAGCCAGTCAAGGCTTCCAGCATGATATTTTATAGTTGTTTCTACTGTGCAGGGCCATGTAGCCAGTGCTGCTAACCTGATCACCACATCTTACAGGGAACTGGTGGCAGCCCGACATCATTAACTGGAAGTAGCCAGGGAGATATTTTATATTTAATTCTGACTACCAGAAACGAAATGGTTGCAAATCTGAAGGTGACAGGTAACTTAGGTGACAGTGACCATGAAATAATACATTTCAGGATTCTGAGGAAAGGAAGGAGTGAAGGCAGCAGAATAAGGACAATGGACTTAAAAAGGTAGATTTTAACAAACTCAGAGAGCTGGTATGTAAGATACCATGGGAAGAAAGTCTGAGGGCAAAGGGAGTTCAGAAGAGCTGGCAGTATCTCAAAGAGGCAATATTAAAGGTGCAACAGCAAACTATCCCAATGTCAAGAAAAGACAGAAAGAATAGGAAGAGGCTAATATTTCTTTATCAAGAGTTGTTTAATGGCCTGAAAATCAAAAAGGAATCCTACAAAAACTGGAAACATGGACAAATTGATAAGGATGAGTACAAAAGAATAGCACAGGCATGTAGGGACAATATCAGAAAGTCTCTGACACAAAATGAATTACACCTAGCAAGGGACACTTAAGTAATAAGAAGTGGTTCAATAATGAAATACATTAGGTGCAAGAGAAAGATGAAGGAAAGTGTAGGTCCGTAGCATGAAGGAGAGCTAATAACAGATGATATGAGAATTCTGAGGTGTTCAGTGCCTATTTTGCCTCAGTCTTCACTAAAAAGGTAATTTTTGACCAGATACTTAAGTACAATTAACAGCAAAAGGAAAGAAACATAAGTCAAAATAGGGAAAGAGCAGGATAAATATTAGTTAGATAAGTTAGATGTATTCAAGTCAGTGAGGCCTGATGAAATTCACCCTTGAGTACATAAGGAAATCTTTAAATCAGTCTCAGAACCATAAAGAATTCTCTTTGAGAACTCTTGGAGGAGTTTATAGGACTGGAGAAGGGCAAACATAGTACCAATCTTTAAAAAGGGGAGCAAAGAGGACCTTGGGAAATATAGAGCAGGCAGCCTAAGTGGGATACCTGGAAAGATACTGGAACAAATTATTAAACAATCAATTTGTAAGCACCTAGAACATAATAGGGTGATAAATAACAAACAACATAGATTTGTCAAGACAAAAAATCATACCAAAGCAAAATAAATTCCTTCTTTGATGGAGCTACTGCTCTAATGGATAGGAGGGAAGCTGTAGATGTGATATATCTTGATTTTAGTAAGGTTTTTGACACAGTTCCATGCTGATCATAAGCAAACCAAGGTACTATGGTTTACATGAAATTAATACAATGTGCATGCAAAACTGGTTGCAAGACCATATTCAAAAAGTAGTTTTCAATGCTTGTATCTCCTGGGTCCAGTACTATTCAATATTTTCATTAGTGATGTGGATAATGGAGTGAAGAGCATGCTTATAAAATCTGTGAATGACACCAAGCTGGGAGGGGTTGATAGCACTTTAGAGGACAGGATTATAATTCAGCATGACCTTGACAAACTGGAGAATTGGTCTGAAATCAACAAGATGAAATTCACTAAAAACAAGTACAAATATCTGCACTTAGGAAGAAAATATCAAATGCACAGCTATAGAATGGGAAATAATTGGCTAGGTGATAGGGTGGCTGAAAAGGATCTGGGGGCTTATCATGGCTAATAAACAGAATATATGTCAACAATGTGATGCAGTTGCGAGAAGTCTAATATCATTTATGGATGTATTAACAGGAGTATTGTATGTACAGCAGAGGAAGTAAATGTCCTTTTTTCTATTCACCACCTATGAGGCCTCAGCTGGAGTCCTGAGTCCATTTCTGGGTACAACATTTAGGAAAGATGTGGACATACTGGAGGACATATGAGAAAAGGTTGAAAAGACTGGGCTTGTTCAGTCTAGAGAAGAGAATACTGAGTGAGGACTTGATAACAGTCTTCAAATATGTTAAGAGCTTTGTAAAGAGGATGGTGATCAACTGTTCTCCATATCCACTGAAGGTAGGACAAGAAGTAATCAAGAAGGCTTTGAAGCAAGAGAGATTTGCATTAGTTATTATGAAAAAAATTGGAATAGACTTCCAAGGAAGGTAGTGGAAACCCCACCAATGGAGGTTTTTAAGAACAATTTGAAATAACAGCACATGGAAGAAAAAATGTTGCCCATTTGAAGCCAATTGATCTGTGTCTTTCCTGTTCAAAACCAGGTTTCCATTCTTATCTGGGAAAATTTCCTGGTGTTGGGTGAGGTTATCCTGCTCTCTACATGAAACATGGGAGATCTGAAAAACTTTAAAGCCATAATAATATAACAATATGATGTACAACTTAAAAGTAAATTGCAGAACAGTTTTACAAATCAATATATTATGCCTTATAGGGACACAAATGGCCAAATTCTACCTGCAGTTATGTCATTGTCATCTGGGTTGAACACAGGTAGTGTTTGCAATGACCACAAAGCAGAAAAAACGCCATTTCCGAAGTTGGACTCCAAAGCAGAAAATCAGATACTCAGGAAGAAAGGGGTAAGTGAAAAGCCCTGGAATCCTTGCAAAGTAGGCAATAAAGGCCTTACACTGTGGACAGAAAATTCAATGAGAGTATCAGCCCATAGAATTCCAGAGAATGCTTGTATCAAGGAACATGTGTTGGCCCATGAGGCAGAAGTCAGGGATTTACACTCCAAATTTATGATTCTACCTGGATCCACCAGAAACCCTATGCTTCATATTGGTTCTTGAAGCTTCTGTGCCCTTTCTGGCTCTTGGATGATGTGGCTAATTAGACCTGTTATGCTAGGGGCTCTTCAGCTGCAGTTGTCCCTAAAAATTCTGCAAACAGGGTATTTTCAGAGTACAGAGAACAAGCCAGTGGAAGTGCTGTTTTCACCATGAGTTTAGGTGTATGGGGAGAAGAAAATATGAAAGAAAACAGCTTTAGCCCTGTCCTACCCCCTGAAGCCATAATTAGGGATATAAATAAGTGGCCTGATTTTCATAGGTGCGAATCATTTGCAGCTCTTCACTGACTTACACCGCATGAGATTTACTCTCCAGAAGCGACAAAGAGTCTTCTAGCACCTTATAGACTAACATATCTTAGGAATCATGAGCTTTTGTGGGCTAAGATCTACTTCATCAGATGAACGTTGTGGAAATCCCCAGAGGCGGGTATAAATATGCAGGCAAGATAGCAAGGTAAATTCAATCAGGGAGGGTGGGCCCCACTTCCAGCAGCTGATCTGGAGGTGTGAACACCCAGAGTGGAGAAACTGCTTTTGTAATTAGCGAGCCATTCACTGTCTTTGTTTAGTCCAGACATTACACAAGGAGGATGTCAGCACAGAATCTGACCCACTTATCTACTTTGCTCAGTCACTGTTGGCAGCCAAGACTCCCACTGCTATCAGCAAAACCCAGGAGAAGATCCCTAAAATCCCAGCTAGGAGCCCCCATGCAGGAGAAGGAGCAGAAGAATTTGAGAGAGAGAAAAGGGAGAAGTACAGAATTCTGAGGGAAAACGCTTTTAAACCCCAAACTAGGCTGTGATGTCTTGGCACATCAGTTGGCAGCTCCTAAGGGGGTTTCTGTGATCCCAAGCCATCACAGTAGGCATAAGCCCTAGATGTATTTTTGTCTTACTCATGCAACAATGTTCTTTTTCTGTCTCTGCTCTTATTGTAAAGTCCTATGGAATTTAAACTGATGAAACCAATACAGGTGTATAGAGTTTGAGAAGGGCTTATTTAAACAATATTTTATAACCTTATAGCATTTGGTAGAGAATGAGATCTTCACTAAACTCTTTTTTAACCATCTTATATAAAGAATACAATTCTCTATTAATTACATTCCATACAATGGTTAAAAAAAATAGAAAAATTGCTAAATTTTTATTAAATTGTACAAAATTTATCCACAAGACTGTATATAAGGTACACCTCTACTTATTCTCTGTAGTACTGATACGCAGCTTGACCACACACAAGTATTCATTCATCTGCCCTTACACATATTCAGGCTATCAGGGATCTTGAACTACGGAACAAAAACTCTTTTCTTGATTAAGGTCACAAAGGTGGGGATGCTTCCATAGCAGGATCTAGATTTAATGAAGCTTTACTAAGGAGGCAGATTTACATGAGAATTGTGTTCTGGGGTCCTAGCAGAACATCATCAAGCGATATTCCTTCCACCTTAGCACTTATATGGAGCTTTTCAACTGTAGCATTTTAAAAAGTTGGGAAAGTTGTATCTGCATTTTACAGATGGGGAAAGTGAAACAGAGAAAAGTGAAGTGCTTTGTTCAGGCTTATGAAGGAAGTGAATAAAATCAGCTCCCCTGACTGTCCATTTGAAACTCCATGCAAATGACAAAATTGCTTCTATTAAGCAATTTGTGAAGGAGTGTATTGCATACACTCATTAAGGTGGGGTAAGGATAAGGAGGCTCAGAACAAAGCATTCTAAGAAGACTAAAAAGGACTCTTCTTTATTGTGGGAGTTACACTTTCAAGGGCACCTTTAAAAAAAGCATTAAGGACTCAGCTGTGCCTTTTAGGATAGCCCTGTGTTGGGCCAGTGTGGAGCCTCCCCAGCAGGAGGTTTGGGTGGGGATCATGTTTCCTGAAGCACAGTCCCTTCCTGAGCTCTCAAGTGTGCAAGGGGAGAGCACTCGCTGCACCATTGTATAGGACGGTGGAGCTGCTCTCCTGTGTTACCTAATGGGGTGGAGGCTAGATAAGGCCATAGCTGTGTCTCCCTCTCCACCCAACATGGGATGGCTAATGCCTCTGTGTGCCCTACAAGCGAATAGACCCTGCACCTGTGAAGAGAATGCCTAGCCACTATGGTTGGGGACAGAAGGCAGGGCACTCCTGGCATGCTCTGCTCCTCTCCCCTCAAACATTCATCAGTGGCTGAGAATCATCTGGTCCCAATTCTCCTACACCACTTACATTCAGAATTACTTTTATATTTTAATATGAAGAATGTGCAAGGTGGCCAGGTGGATAATGCTTGTGGGCATCTCAGCCCTTGAATGTCTTGATGCTGGATATTTAACTCATGAAGCTTCATGCAGAGTTTTGTTTTTAATGTTCTCATACAGTTGGTGTTAGACTATGGACAATTAAACAGCAGTAAATATGGAGTCAGCAGCTTGCAGCACATAGTACCTTTGCTCTGCGGGTTCGTAGTCCTTTGTATCCTCTGCTGCTCAGAAGCCTTATGGTATTTCAGTTCTGTGTAGGTTACCACCTCATTGTTTGATTCTAGTGCCTTATGGCATAGAAATAAAGAATTCCATTCAGTGCACTGACAAGGTAGATGGTTCTGATTAACATCCAATAGAGCTATGAGACTACCACTGCAATATGCTGGGAATGGCAGGACTTTTGTATTAAAAAGTTTAGTCCTTTAGTACAGTGGTCTTCAGCAACCTGTCAGTGTACTGGGATCAACCAACATCTATGAATTCAGTACATGCATCTTATCACCTTTTTTCCCTCCTCTTTGTAGTACTACCTCAAAATGTTAACTACACTGAAAGTTGTTCAAGTGACTAATATAAACCTTTGTGTATTCTCTGTAGTCAGAAATTACAGTTAAAAAAGCCAAGTTGTGAAAATCACTAGTTCACCAGTTCAGATAGCACATCTACTCGATTATCCTTATGACTCATGCATTCTGCTTCTGATAATCTTGGAATGTAAAATTTCACTTTACATGTTTCAAATAAATTGAACTGTGATCTGCAACACATATTTATAAACACATTTGACATATCCAGGGCTATTTCCTTAATTTAAAGTCTGCTCCTGCTCCTGCTCCTGCTCCTAATGAAGTCAATAGGTGTACTCCAGTTGACTTCAGTGAAAGCAAGCTACTATGCATTACATTCTTCTATATGCAGACCATATTTTAGTTCTGTTTTTTTAAAAAGCATTTTTAGATGTCATCTTCTCAAATACTAGCTGCTCAACCTCTTCATGTTCAGTGGAATTCCTCCACTGGACAGAAAAGATTTTAAGGCTCTGGGACGGTAAATAAATATGGACAGTTAAGGATAAGTCATGACTTCATGGCGTTGACTATCACAATCAGGCAAAACAGAGAGAAAATGGTTCTTTATTCTGGTATGAGTAGGTTTCAGAAAGGAGAGTAGAATTCAGACATCACCTCCTTTAATTCTCCCACAACAAGGTCTGACTTAAAGAGACTTGTTGTGGGAGGATTAAAGTCTGATGGTCCTGTTGCAAGAAGCACAGCAGTAGCCTATACGTGACATATATATATTTTTTTAATATTCTGGTTAAAACCACAGAGGAAGTGCCAGACTTGTGCTGCTATTTTGAGATGACCTGCCTTTACACAGAGCACTCATAACAAAGCAACATTTGACTCTAAGAGCTAAGATTATTCAGATATAATTATCAGGCCTTTTTTAATCCTCTCTTTTCTTCTTCCATCATGCATGATCTTTTTATGTGTGCTTAAAATCTTTGGTACTGAAGAATTATAGGTGGGAAGAGATCATTACACCCATGTGTTTTAGTGTCTTTCAGTAGTTTCCCCCCAACTGAATGGACTCTCTGTTTCCATCTCCAGCAATCAGTCATTTCTCACAGTTTCTGCAGTGCAGAATTTTCACAGTATAATAAGTCTTGTTAACCACTTCACAATACCCCCCAGAAAATTGCCTTGCACCAAAGAGCAGCAGCTCATCCTCAACCTCTCCTGTCAAATTTGTTTCACTCTGACTAAATAATGGATCATTCAGCCAGAGAGTCAATGAGTGATCCTGTCTCCATCCCACCCTACCCCGATACCTTTATCCTTATACCCTCTTACAATTCTGGAATACCCCCTTTACAATTCTATAAATGTTCCCCTAATGATTATGTTTCTATGAAAAAGCTTATATCGATCATTCATATAAGTGATAATGTCCCACTAAAACCGGTATATACTGGTTTAACCTTTTGCAAGAAAACTGTCATCATCCATATTTTATTTACTGGGTTAAATATTCTAGCAGCCAAGATTCCTTATCTTAACATTTGCATGGTTTGATTTGGTCCTCGTTACTAATAAAAGAATCCAATTTAACAATTTAGCTTGTACTAATCCAAAGATTCAAGTTTACAGTCCCAGCATTGCTTGCCATAAATAACTAGCAATTCTCAAAAATATTGACAGCAATGCAACATTTTTCTCTTTTATTATAATTAATTGTCCAAATAAGTAAAAATAATTCTTTTTTTTTTTAATTATTGTTCCCTCTCGCTGCCCAGGAGAAGAAAGGCTCCTAGGGCTTGGGCAGAGGGGAAGCACTGAGATTGTGGGATTTGGGGAAGGAAAAGTTGGGGGAGAAAAGTTGCTAGTTTGACTTGAGCATTTTTAAAAATCATGGGACTGGACAAGCTTCTTGTGTTATTCCAAGAGCTCCTCCTATAGGCACTAAAATCTTATGACTTGTGATTAATTCACAAGAGCTGGCAAATGTGGGTTGAATGCCAACTAGGAATATATAAACCAACAGGTAGCCTTCACTACACAGTGAAGTGAAAAGTGAGTAAGTTGAAGGTCTGGAACATACAAATGCTGCACACTCTTAGTGGATCAGCTAGCTCAGGTGGTTGGCGTGTGGTGCTAATAAAACTAAGATAATAGGTTCAAGCCCCACACAGGCCATTGCATGTGCTGGATTGAGAGGATGGCTTCTGCTCTTTTGTGGGGAGGGATAGCTTGGTGGTTTGAGCATTGACCTGCTAAACCCAGGGTTATGAATTCAATCCTTAAAGGGGCCATTTAAGACTATGGGGCAAAAATAGGGATTAGCTCTGCTTTGAGCAGCAGGTTTAACCTGAGGTCCCTTCCAATTTTATGAATTTTGGGATGATGTTGAAGGACTCCATAATCATGAACTCAGGAATGTGTACTGTAATTGCCTCCTCACTGCAAAGTGTGCAGGTAGGACTGGACATTAAAGCAAAACCCAGGCTTTAATTCATGCCCCTGGCCATGCAAGTGAGTATGGATTCAAAGCATATATAAGCACATGCTTAAGGACTTGTGTGTGGATAGAAAGGGGGGTTGGCCTAAAACATATAAAACCACAGGATAAGCCTATAGCATAGACATACCCTCACTGAGAGGGCTGCTGCTTGCACAAGTCTTCCAAGAATTATTCGTTTTTAAGGTAGAATTGCCGGTAAATCTGTAAGGGTGTTCGGTACACAATGTCAGCTATCCAGTTTTGTGGGCTCAGGATCCTCCTGGATGTCCTGATTGTTTTTACCTGAGAAGTGGCAACATTACTCATTGATGTCATGTTAAGAAGAGGCTCTAAGGGAGCAGTATTGTGTTAAGGTATTCACTGTCAGCATTTGCTATTTCGAATGAACTATTATTATATATTACCCCATCCCTGGAGCATTGCAGTCTTCTCTCATTTCTCCTCTGGGTTATGGGTCCTAGGTTAACCTGCAGAGGCACCTGGTGCCTCCACTCAAGGAAATCCCTCCTAGTGTAAAGGCCACAGAGGGTCTTTTCCTTGGGAAAATATCTGACACCCAATCTCATACAGAAGAGTGTCAGTCAGAGCACACAAAAATAAAATAACTATCCCAACTCCCAGAGTAATAAAACAGGAACTGGGGCTTTATTAGTTATTGTGAACTCAGGATAAGGACAGTGGAAAAGGGAATAAGGATAATAAAAGACAAAAACAACAATACATAAACTGTATCCATCCAACCATTACAGCTGCTAAAAACACCAAGTGCTCCCTTACAGTACTTTCCTTCACAGATAGTGAATTTAGGCTCAGTCTTTGATGGGGGATGCAGCACTGAAGTCAGTGTCCATCTTATAATAAAATAGAAAATTAAATAAACAAGGATGTTCTTAAAAGTATTCACATGAAGGATGGTAAGATCATCCCTGTGGCTCTCTGTGCTGCATTCAAACATGTAGCCAAGTTAACTACATGTTTGAATGCAG